>JARYZH020000412.1:0-226202 GCA_030021035.2 Notholithocarpus densiflorus
CCCAAGCACATGAAAACAAAAAATTCAAGGAGGAAAAACTGATAATACTAGGGTCTAACAAGAACAAACCTTTCCCTGACAGCACTTCCAGAGAGTACTCCACCATAAGCCCTGTTAACAGTCCTCCGGTTCCTAGGTAACCTAGACCTCTTATATTCAGCAGGTCTCAAATGAGGAATCTGCAAACACAGCCAAAATTGTATTATAGCTGAAAGTGTAAAAATAATTTAGATGGAGTAGAAAAAATATCACACATTATAGCCACAATTGTGCAAATAACAATAATACAATATCCATCATAATTTTGAATAAAACAAAACTCAATGGATATTATCAACAATCAAGCTACAAGCTTTTCTGACTATGAAAAGCACTCTAACATCTAAAAAAATCTTATATTCAGGAAAGAGAAAGATGCAATTTCTTGTCTCACCAAAGTAAACAGCTACTGCAACAATTTAAAACACAGCTCTAGTAGAATCGTGAAGAGTAAACACATAAAAATAATTCACTAAATTGTAACTGAACATACAATTGAACCATAATTTTCATCTATTGGGTTTTTTAATTTAATTAATTAAAGTACCTATTGGATTTTTTGATTATCACTACAAAATCCTTGAACTACCATGGACCCAAGTACAAGGTATATCTCAACATGAATCATCATCATCAGGTGCCACACATATATTTATGATAGGCAACTAACACATACACTTTCCCTTGAAACCATAACCTCATCCTCCACTTTCCTCTTGCAAGGACAGTAGGCGCCATTTGACCTAGAGTTGATCAGCCATACTAAAACAAATGACAAAGTTGACTAAATCTGTCAGTCTCACGGCCAAAGATAAAAGGAACAAGAAAACTGAAACCATGATAGGCAACTTGCTTTTGCTTTGTCGAGCTATGCTATTACTATTAACTCAACTAAAAACTGAACATAGCTTGAGATACTAAATGAACTAAAACTTAATAGGGTCCCGCTAATGAGTGCCTAAAGTACATCTTTTTAAAAAAATTATTGTGGATCTATAAAATGGACAAGAATACACAGAAAGATGTGCATAAGGCACACATTAGTCATTAGCAGGATCCTATTTAGTTTTAGTTCATTTAGCATCTCAATCCATGTTCAGTTATTAGTTTGAATTAATGACAATAGCATAGCAAAACAAACCAAAAGCAATTTGCCCCAATCAGATGAGCATAACAGAGATATCTCAACATCCGTGCACTTGAGCTACAATTCTTGTAACTTACAGTGGCTAGAATTGCTGAAAATTTCAGCCACCAATCTACACCCAGTATACAACTGAGTAAATTACTCACATGGTCATGCAAAAGTGCTTACACCACTTTGTCACCGCTTAATGCTCAACAACAATAGCAAATTCAATGTTTATAAACACATAGTAATATCAAAAACCCCATTTGCCAAAATCAACGCAAGAAAGACCAATTCTACTCAAATACCCAAAATATCAGTATCAGTTATAAACCCGACTCCACAACAATATCAATTAATGTTCTTTGCCATTAGATCTATCTTATACCCTACATTCATCAAAACAAAATTAATAAAAGAAATACCATTCCCATTCCCATTCCCAATCACTCCAACCAACTACCATTTCCTCACAGATAACTTAATCATTCCTACTTAACCATCTCCAAATCCACTCTACAATACTCATAAACACTAATTGACAACCAAAAATCAAATGGGTCTCAATAATTTTTTATATTTATCAATAATTTTCAATAACACCAATCAGATTCCTCTCAAAAACTCAACATTTCCAACTATTTCCACACATTCAATCACATCATTAAAGCAACAACACAGGCTCAGATCTCTACATATTAAAGAAAACCCAATAAACAAAATTGAATAACTAAAACAAAAAACACCATACCCCTTGGATCCTCTTGCCAGTTACAGGACACTTGGGTCCACTTGCCCTCTTCTTTGTGGTCTGATACACAAGCTTCCCTCCTAATACACCCCAAAATCATAACAACAATAAAACCAATCAGAAAAAACAAAAACAAACCCAAAAACCAAAAACCAAATCTTTCACATATACACACTACAATTATTATATAAAAAAAAATTAAATTTTTTTCCATAACCCAATAAAATTGAACACAAATTAGAGTTAAAAGGGGTTTACCAGGGGTTTTGACGACGCGGTGTTGGTTGGATTTAGTGGCGTAGCTGTGCCGCTTGCGGTATGTGAGACGCTGCACCATTTTTGCGAAGCTCTGAGCTCTCTCTCTCTCTCTCTCTCTCTCTCTCTCAGGGTTTTGGGGGAATTAGAGAGGGGAGGCTTTGGAATTATTGAGAGCGAGAAAGAGGAAGATAGATATATTGAGGGTTTCGGAAGTGTTTATTGCCCTAGATCGGACGGTTGTGAGGAGATCTTGACTTTGATTGTTTTTTGGACGGTCTAGATTTTGACACCGTGGATGGGGTTGTCTTTAAAAGTTCCACACTTGCAAACAAAAACCGTCGTCGTTTTGTTTTTGTTAAATTTCAGCCATTTATCCAAAATTTCTTTCATACATATCCTCCTATCTCTAAACTAATCTAATCAAATTTTTATAAATAGCTTCGGTTTCACTCATGAAAAATTTATTAAAACCACTTTTGTGAGGGTCTAAAATATTATATATAAAAAAATTAATGAAAATTTTGAAACATAAGGGGTCAAATAAAGAATTAAATTAAATATAAAGGGTTAAAATGAAAATTTTGAAACATAAAGATCTAAATCTAATATGAAAATGAATCAAACACAAGGAGCCAAAATGAAAATTATAAAACATAAAAAAACCAAAATGAAAATGAAAATAACCCTAAACTTTAATGACCAAAAGTGTACTTTAGTCATAATAAAACTATTCAATAAATAAAACGATGACAAATATATATATATATATATATATATTCTAATGTTATCATATAAGTTGTGGTTGTACGGCCACAACGGTGTATGAATTGTTGGGCCTGGACCCCCAATTAATTTGTATAATGCTTTGAGTATAGCCTACAATAAGAAATCCCAAGAAGAGTTTAGTTAGTAAATAGTGGCTAAGAACGGTTGTGAGGTAACTTTTTTCTTGCAAGTCTAACTACCTAAGGAGGATCTCAGACAGTCAAGGTATCCCTTAGGTGTCCTGAGTTAGATCACTTCTTCCCAAATTCAAGTTGATAATCTCTCCTTCACTCGTGTGTTCTCTCCCTTGAAAATGCTCTAAACACCACTTCTCACCTATCTCTTGCCTTTTATACTCTTTCGTTAGTGGGATTGCAATTATGAGAAGATTCCACTCGTATGTGGGTCCCACCATTTGCAATATCTAGGTGGCCCCTTGGGTCTAAACTACTGTTTTAGTGTGTCCAATCCCTCCTCAGGGGGTGGGTCCTATAACTCTGTCACTACAATGATTTCCTAATAACTTGAACTCGGTATTGAATCCTATGCTCAAATGATGGACTTCCCTAAGGCATTATCTTCCTTCCTCAGCGAGTAAGTGCGGCCTACTTAGGTCTTAATGTGGTCACCTAGTCATTTATGTGATAACCTAGCTCCGCCCCATATTTGTGGGCTAGACAATGGGTTTGTGGCTCTTGGGCTAGTCTCGAACTAGGCCAAACTTTGTCTACCTACATAAGTATTTGAAAGCTTACATTATTTTTTCATATCATCATTTTAATATTTATTTATTTAAATATATCAATTTAAACTAATTAAAATTATACCTCTATTTTAAAATACACCTTGATTAATAACTCACATTAAAAACCTTTTCAACTTTAGATTTTTGTAAACACTTTATAGTGATGCAAACCTTCTATATTTGTCTTTTTGAATGAAACAATTTAGTACAAAATAATTCTAATTAAATTAAGTTTTATATTTTTCAAAAAATAATAATTCTAATTAGATTACGTAAGTTTTTAATTTGAGCTTTGAACAATTTTTTAATGATTGCATGGAATAACAACTAAAATCTAAAAATTTTGAATTCTCTCCCTAAAAGTAAAACTAATAACATTATTGTTCAACTTGGTATAGAAATAGAATATCTAATACGTTATGTGCACTTTATGAAAATTTTATTTTTCTTGCAAAAGTCCATGTACTTAAATATTACAGATGGGCCGAATTCCGAACCCAACCTATAAGTTGGTCTACACTCTACAACAATTAAGAAAGTGCAACACCTCTTTCTCAAAAAAAAAAAAAAAAAAAAAAGTGCAACACCTTTTGAGTTGGGCTAGGAGATTCACATTTGAAGATATGGAGTGCCCAATATGCAACAGTGATCCAGATACAATGATCTACATTTAAATTTTATGCCCCCTAGCTAGGGGTGTGCAAAAAACCTACCGACCCGTCAAACCCGATCCACCGGGTTGGGTCGGTTTTTAAGGCTTGGTGGGTTGAGTTGGGTTACAAAATTATTTTTTATAGCGGGTTGGGTTGGGTTTGGGTCAAAAAATTACAAACCCGTCAAACCCAACCCGACCCACCCATATTTAATATATATTTAAAATATATTATATATTTAATTTTTTTTTTTAAACCAACTGTAGGACACTTATATATATATAAATATATATTATATATTTAATAATTAAAAAAAAAAAACTAGCTGTAGAGCAGCACTTCTTCGGTTCCTCCTACTAATAATAATTTAATATATATATATATAATATTATATAATTAATAAATTTTTTAAAATAACAAGTTCTTCCTATCTTATATAAAAGCCAATTAGTTCACACAAACCCTAATAAATTACTATTGTTGTTTAGTCATTAATGTTGTTTGCCTTTAAGGAATTACATTGATACTAATTTTTGGGTTTTTTTAATATATTAATATTTATATTTTTTTCCTACTCAATTTAACAATAATAAAAATTTTTTTTGCCAAACCCATGGGTTCAACCCGACCCATGTGGGTTGGGTTGGGTTGGGTTGGATTTATGTGATGGGTTGGGTTGGGTTGAATTTTTTTTGACCCACCATGGTGGGTTGGGTAAAAAAATCCCCTCAACCCGACCCATGCACACCCCTACCCCTAGCTCAAATTATCAAATTATCTGGGACACTATCAGAATGGACTCATAATCTAACTCAAAGCATCTTGGGCCACCCTAGTGGGATTCCTCCATGTAATAACTTGGGATGTGTAGAATAGGGAGATTGCAAACACTCGAGAGAATAATCAGATACTCAAAGAGATCTGAATATCCTTGTTTATCAAAATATAAATTAATAAATAATCTAACTCAAATGCTTTCTAAATCCAGGTGATTTCGGTTAGCGCAAGAAATAGGAATGCTAGGAGAGGGGTTCACTAGGATTATTTTGCAAGGGGATGCATTAAATATTGTTGATCCCATTTGTAGCTCTCTCTCTCTCTCTTTTGTTTTGTTTTTCTGTTTTTTCTTTTTTCTTTCTTTTAATGGAACCATTTGTTGCTCTCTAGTACTCCCACACTGGGCTATAGCTTCTGCTGTAGATGATACTAGAGATATTAAAGTTCTACTGTTTTTTGGTCATCTAACCATGTAGCCAGAGAACCATGTAGCCAAACTGGGCTTGGGACTCATGAGTCATGCCTATAAAATCTTTTACCACTCTTTGAGAAATTAATTAACACCAAAAAAAAAAAAACCCATAAAATCAAAGGAACGTTGCTCTTTCAAAGGGTTATCAGTGATGAATCAGACTGATCCAAATCCATATATAAGGGACAAAAAGAATAGAAAAAAAAAATCCAAGTAGTTTATAAAACTTCACTAGTGAAATAAGCAATTTATTGTATGTATACAGTATCGTAGAATTTCTCTATCAAGGAAGTTTATAAAACTTCACTAGTGAAATAAGCAATTTATTGTATGTATACAGTATCGTAGGATTTCTCTATCAAGGAAATCTAATCCCATTCTGCTTTCTTTTATCTATTGCTATAAATCTGTAACCAACGTTGTATGTACACAGTTCAAGAAAAATCGTGGCACTGCACACCATTTCAGCATGGAAAAAGTAAAAATGTAGGTTCCATGTGAATCTTTCTGTTAACAATGTTAATTTGGTCTAGTTTCCCATGACACCATGCTAATTGGTCCCTTGTTAATCTTGACATATTTAGCACTCTTGAAACCAATTTCAGTTCAACCTGAGCAACGAGTTGCAAATGATCCAACTGATCATTATTCTGATGTTTTTGGAACCTTTTTACTATGCAATTTCCACTTCTCAGTATGTCCTTGAGCTTTTTCTCCTTCTGCAAGACATGAGATTAGAAGGTTTAACATTTTGAAATACAAACCAAAGTAGAAGCCCCAACAATTAGTTATATAGAAATTAAGTAAGCAAACCTTGTGAAGATCAGATCGAGTGTTCATCAAAACCTCTAAGTCTGCAGCATGTTGGAGATTGATATAGTTTCGCTGAGGACTATTTAGGATCACATTCTTTTCATCTTTATCAGCACGAACAAATTCCCAAAAGACCCGCAGTGAACTCTCAATGATCTTTGCTAACATACTGCTTGAAATTGCATCTTCCTCTTCATCTCTTCTTACCTTCTTCTCCTTAAAGCAATCATCTAGCAATGCAAATATACATTATTTTATGAAGATGCAAGGTGCTCAAATGACAGGGTCATTCTAAGATACATTTTTTTTTTTTTTTATTTAATGTATTATACCTACCTAATCTTAATTTTACATCTTTTATTATTCAATATATATATTATATAAGGGAATATCCTATATTAACAATTAAGATTTAAGTATCGTAGGTATACAAGAAAAAAGTGTGTAACTTAGAATTCTAGAGAAATGTCATTGTTCACTTCATAACTTTGATTACCTCTGATGGCTGGAATCTGAAGAAGGTTACGAAGGACACATCGATTGTTGACATAGTTTTGCACTCTGGGACCTTGAAATAGCTCATTCTCCATAAATCTTTGCATAAGTACTTGAAAGAGTTGAAACTCACCGGCAACTTGATTATACCTTTGAAAACCTTGAGAATTTGAATTTTGAAGTTCTTGGACTTTCCCATACTGCCAGTGGAGTATTTCCCAAGAAAGGCAAACATGTCCAACATAAACCAATTCCAAGTTGCTTTGCAATTCTCCAGTGAATTTCTGCATTGGGTCAGCTGTGACCCTTCGTAGTTTACGCAGCCATATGTTATGTGGAAGAGACTTAGCAGCTGAGGATGAAGAATTTAGCATTGAATTTGATTTAACTGGGTCTTTCAGCTGAAGAAATCCTATGGATGATCATAAAGCAAATCAGTAAAGTTATTAAAAAGAAAAAGAAAAAGAAATTGATATTTGTTTTTTTGAAACGAAATTAATCATAAATATTAAATAAAAACATTCGTTTTCACTTTTATTAATCAAATATTTGACATGAAACTTGTCTCATCAGTCCAAAACGACTTTACACGCTTATTCTGTGTTGGATACCTTTAGAACCACAAGAGCAATGGAAGTGGGGTATAAAGCCATTATTGATGTTCTTATGCCTTTATAAAGTATTGGTAGGAATGAAGGGAAGGGAAAAGATCAGTTATATGACAATAAACACCTTGGATATTGACTTGCCATTAGTTGTACCATGATTAATTTCGGGAGTGGACAAGATATCAGAAGATTATGTGCCCATAATTAGCAAAAAATTAAATATGATGGAGACCCACCATGTAAAATAATTCTCTTTCATTAAAAAAAAAAAAAAATCTCTTAAAGAATCCTTTTAGAAAAAAATCTTGAACAGAATCAGATGGTACAACCAAAATAGTATATTCAACTGTTTATAGCAATGGAAAAAAGGATGTAATTTATGTCATGAAATTGTATATAGAAGAGAATTCTTTTTATTACTATTAGTATCAGCTAAAACAGATTATTGTGGTAAGAAATTGGAGTATAATAATTTTAAAAAGTGCAGACTAATACAAATATGTTCACTAACACTGCAAATTGGAAGTCACAGACGTGCCGCTAACATTAACAAAATTTTGCAACCTCAGATTTGGTTTTAATCATACACTAATGCTTTAACAAGCCAGAAATCAAATTAAATGAGAGATAAGTAATTTGAAAACTCACCGATTGCATGCATGGTCTGGCTATTCAACATGTCTAGTTTTCGCATTTTTTCTGCATAGCTCTTGTAGACCTTTTGAATCTCTTCCATTCGATCTTTGAACTCGAACTTTACATCGATCTTCAGTGGCTTTAGACCTTCAACAATGGTTGGAGACTCTGGCTCTTCTTCTTCTAAAATAGTGGGGAGTCCACCAGTTCTTGCATTTCTGAGTTCCAATTTCAGCTGTTCTATTACATCCTCATGCTCCCACATGTAATCCAAATCATTTTGATCATCAGAATTCGATTTGGATGGTTTCTCCCCCAAATTAGTTCCTTCAATTTTTTCCAAATTATTTTCGGGTTCCTTCTCATCTTGGATTAAATCTTCCTCTTCATGTTTGTTCACAACTTCACCAGACAAAATTTTGGCTTCCAAACTGCTTAAATTCTTGAAATGGGGTTCGAATTCTATATATTCTTCATCAGAATCATTTGAATCATCATCGGCATCAATTTCTTCAGGATCAGAAAGACTTATTTCACAGCTTGAAATTTCTTCAACAATCTCACTTTCTTCTTCAATAATCTCACTTTCTTCCTTAATATCTTCTACTACCTTTACAGTATCATTGCCCAAAAGGCTTTCAGGTTCCAATACTTTATCAACATTTCTATAGGCAAAAAACTCATAGGTAATTGAATCAACTATGTACTTGTTCATTGACAATTCACCACTTGAACTAATTGACTCAGGTTCTGAACCAAACCTTAGTGAGCAATCTTCTGAAACCGATTCAACTTCATCCACAGAATCTTCCTTACACAGACTGATTATTTCTAAGCCATCAATCTCTTCCTTCTCAGAAACCACATGTTCACTGAACATTTTCTGCTCTGCTTTCTCTAAAACCATTGCAACACCAAAGTTTTCAACAGAGTCCTCTGTTTTATCTAAACCGACAACCTCTTCTTCTAAATTAACCTTTACAATATCTTTGTTTTCTATATTGTTGCAAACAGTGTAATCTTTTGAACCCAGATACAATTCTTGGACACTGAAGCTCATACTTTTTGGCTGTTCCACGAAGCCACTAATACCTTTCCCAATCATAAACTCATACTTATTAGCACTAGCGGCAGCCATGGCAGACATAGAATTCTCACTTTCTCCATTGCTTTTATTGCCACTCTCACTTTTCTCTAACCAAACACCACCCTCATCTTCTCTAAAACCCTCCGTATCCAAGTCCCTTGAACCATAGTCCTTTTTGCAATAATTTTCCAGAGATCTGTAAAAAGAAAAAAATAAATAAATAAATAAACTCTCAGTTTTAAGCAATAGTAAAAACCTCGAAAAAAAAAACAATAACCCAGAACATAAAAATGTAAACTTTATTACCTGCATATGAATTTGAATACTAATCCAAAAACATACAACAAGTAGTTGCAGATAAAACCCAATACAGAAGCCATAAAAGCCATGAACTGAACCATCTTCTAGTACACAAACTCATTTGCAAAACACGTTTAATATCACCACCAAATCTATATGGCCTTTAAGCGTAAGCAAGTTTTTGGTACCCATCATTTCAATCAAGCTCAAAACTTTTTTTTTTTTTTAATTCCCCCCAATTCTAAGCAAAGTTAAAGGAGGATGGAGAGTGACATGGGCACAGAAAATTTCTCAATCAACGTTTATGTAAGATAGTGGACATTCCACTTGTAGACAATGAAGTTTGAAAGTTGAAACAAGGGAATTGGAACAAAAAATTTAGGCCATTGTTTTTTGTTTGTAAGAGACCAAATTGGCGAGATTAAAGGGGAAGAGATTGATAGAGAAAATTCTGCAGAGAAAGAATGAAAGCAACGTTAAGAGGAATATTAAATGTGAAAGAAACTTTCTTTTTCTGGTTCACTTTGATTGTCCGAGTGTAACAGTTTTCTAGAGTTTCTGTTTCGGTTTTTATTACACGTTTCAGAACTGAGACAACGGAGAGTCAAAATTGATAGATGACATGGACACTTTGTCTGCTTTTGTGACTTTGTGTGCGTTGAGGATTTTCTTTTCTTTTGATAAAAACTAAAATTTATTGTTGGTTTCTTTTTTACTTGTCCGAAGGATTTTTGGTCGGTGGTGGTTTTGATTAGGTGCATGTCAATGTTAAGGGATCACCCAAGAGACCCTTTTCAGGGGGTCGTTGAGGAAAGGTGTGATTCATAGGATTCCTGAATGTAAAAAATTTAAAAACATGTGTTACTTGTAAATTGAATTTCGAGTAGTTTTGTATCAATGTTCATCCACCATTTCTAAGGGTGGTTGAGGAGGAAGGTATGGATATAGGATTCTTGAATGTCAATCGCATGTGTTTCTATTTGTGTTTGTTTTGTTAAAACCCTAATGTAAAGACAATTTTTTCCTCTTTTTATGTGTTTAGAAATATTAGAAAATATTGGTCAAAGGAAAACCATCTTTAATTAATGGAAAACCCTATTAAAAAAATAAGTTAACTTTCAGCTCTGCTAAATTTTTTTGGAAAATAAGGTTGTCTCACCAATAAATGTTTTTAGTTCATTTGTAAGGTTGCTATCAAACATAAGAAAACGAAATAGCTTTCCCAAAAAAAAAAAAAAAAAAAAAGGAAAATGACACTTTTTTTAGAAAATTTTAATGTTGAAACAAATAGAATGTTACTGATTCATTTGTTTCGATGGAAAATCTTATATGAAAATGGTTTTCCGCATTTTCCTATGCCCTCCAGGAGTTTCACCAGCTGTGCCCTATGCATGCAACGATCCCAAGGACAGCCTGTTCTGTGCGTTGGAGGCCACCCCTTGCTACTTGTGTTAAGGCGAACTTCGACGAAGAGGATTTCTCACAAGATGGACTAGCTGGCATCAACATTATAATCCGGAATGAACAAGGATTAGTTATGGCTGCTCTTGCACAACAAATTCCACTACCTGCTTCGGTGGAGATGGTGGAAGTCTTAGCGGCTCGCCGGGCTGTGGTTTTTGCTAAGGAACTCGGCTTTGATAAGGTGATTGTGGAAGGAGATTCAGCAAACACTATTACCTCTATTAATGGAGGTCATATGGATTACTCGGCTTTGGGTCATGTACTGATGGATATCAAAAGTTTATTTTCTAGTTTTTCTTACATTTCAGTTACACATATTAATAGAGAAGGGAACTGTGTGGCACATAAGCTTGCTAGGCAGGCTGTCAGGTTTCCTTTTCTGGTCTAGATGGAGTCTGTTCCACCAGACATTCTTAAGGTGTACCAATGTGATTTGTTGAGAATACAATAATACGATCTCTACCCCTGAGGGGGGTTTTCCCTAAAAAAAAAAAAAAAACAAAAAAACAAAAGCTAAGAAATAGTTTTCCAACTCATTTGTAAAGTCACTACCAAACATAGAAGAATAAAATAACTTTTTATAAAATAATTTAAAAAATGACTCATTTTTTAGAAAAATGATAACGCAGACAAACATAGCAGTACATTCTAAGTAAATTTTTTGACCAATGTTAAGCATCATCCAAGTAATCTATATGTATAAGTATATATTTATATCTATATACAATAATATAATTTTTTTTACCTTTTATTAAGTTGTCTTTTGAGTGGAGTTGTGGTGTGCCTTTGTATTAGAACCCATTTCTCTCTCCCTTGTGTGTGTATGTGTTTGTTTCTCAAAAAAAAAAGTTGTCCTAACATGAAAAAGATTTTAAAATAAATATTTTATCGCTTTATCATTATAATATATATATATATTTATATATATTCTTATTTTTAGAGTTACAACTAATGTTAAATTAGGTAGAACTCTAATTAAAACTCAACGTCTTTATTTATTAATACTTTTTTTTAGATAAATGCTATTAATATTTATAAATAATATAAATGAAATTGATAATTTTTTGTTAACTTCTTCTAATGTTGTCACATAACTTTTAAAAGTTAAAATTTTTCATTTTTCTACATTATCATTTTAATATATACTTTAAATTTGGCTTTTAGAGTTACAAATAGTGTTAAACAATGTCAGTATAAACTAATTAGAACTCAACCTCTTTATGGATAAAGCAGTCCAACACTAAAAAAATCTTATAAAATTAGGTTTGATCTTCTATAAATGAATTCTAAATATGCAGGTTCTTTTCTACAAATTCTTGAATTTAAATTTTTACTGATTATTTAGTGCCTAAAAATCAAATAATTATTACATATAAATATTTTTTGTCAAAATTTTATATGTACTATGCAAGAAAGTATATAACATACCGGATCTCTCGCAGTCTATGGGTCACACATTTATGACTATGAGAGAAATGTGATGTCCCAATTTGATTGATTGCGTGAGTATGTGATGAATTCTACATTGAGCATATACTGGGTTGAACTAAACTTTATTAACAACTACACAGACCTTCAATTGTGACTAGTCCTTCTATATCGTAAATGTGACAAACGTTTTTTCTTGAGTCGTTACAAGACATGATGCATCTATCCAATGCACGAGATTATCATTATAGTATTAAACTATTAGCAACTAGTTAGGTGATAAATATTGTACTAATTTGCAAATGAATTCAGGCTCACTCTGTCGGTGTTTTCTCCTGGATCAATCAAATCAAAAGAGAAAATTAGTCGCAATTGGGTTGCAAAGTAAGACATCAGTGTATACGCACTATGTTTTTACTGTTTTTCACTTTCATAGTCAGTGGTAGAAAACCAAACCTTTAAATAAATAAGACTTGGAAAAACAGGGCATACCAATTATACCTGGCACCATCTCAGGTGTGAAGTAGATGAATTGTATCTTTGTAATGACGTACACATCAGTTGTAGTCTTGTAGATACCATTTTATATGTATTCAACCAAGTGGAACTACTAGCACTCTCTAGCATAAATTCTACACAGATATTTGAGGCAGTGGAATTCTTAAAGTTTGTCTCTCTCCTTTTGGAACCAATGGAAAAATAAATAAATTATGCCATTGGATAGAAACAACATCTGCAGAGAATTTCTTAGTGCCTATCTAGTGTAATATAACACTCTGATTCTTAAATAAAAAAAATTAATTTAATACTAAAAGATTTTAAAAACTAACTAAACTTTTTAAGTACTAGCATGCCTAATGCACCAACAATTATCTTATAAGTACTGGCATACCTAATGCTCCAATAATTATCTTATTATTATAAGTCTGTCCCATGAAGTGGGCATAGTAGTAGTTGTTGTTGTTTATTTTTTATTTTATTTTTTATTTAGAGAAGTAGGCATAGGAGTTACCTTCTCCTAATATACAGATTAATTACAAATCATATGTTAAATAAATCAAATATTTCATGAGATAATAAAATTATTAAAAAAAAAACTATGAATTCAATTAATTTAATTGGTAAAGTTTCTTATTGTTAAATAAATAACATGAGTTCTATTCCTGCTTATATTAAAATTCAATTAGCGTCATGGCCTCGCCTAATAATAAAGGGTATATTTCATGAGGCGAGATGCGATGCGCCGTGTGCACCCTATTTCATTATTTAAAAACTACAAATAGTATGATAATTTAAAAATAATTAAACTTCTTACAATATCTTGAAGGTTTTTTTTTTTTTTTTTTTTGGTCTATTTTAAATTTTTTGGAACTTTGATAATAGAATTTTACTTAAAAGACAAATTAATATTCTCATGGCGATCATATGACCTAAGCACGGCCTAAAAGAACAAGTTTTTTATATGGCTTTCATAAAAAAATATTATTAGATTTGGTATCAAATGATGTGAACATTTAAACTTTGTGTTTTCCTATAATTCTATGTAGTATAATGAAATTAGAGACTAAGGCAACTTCGATTCCGGCTTTCAATTCAATCGTCACATGATTCATGTTTGTGTGAGTGATTTTGATCTAAAAATTAATGATTTAGGGCGGCGATTCATTTCATTGTCACGCAATTAGAACGTCTTTATAGCCTCAAAATCATAACATTTAAGAAAATATAAATTATTCATGACCTCATGTTTGTATTGTGTGAGAGAGGTTGAGACTTGAGAGGGACGTGCATTATAATTGATATATTACAAGGACACGTTGTCTAGTGTAGTCACTTAGTGTACATTTTTTTTAGTATAGAATCCACATCAATTAGAATTTAGATACTTAAGGAAGGTGTCGAGTTTAACTTCTTCTTAATACAAGAAAGTGGTATTTTAATTTTTGATCAGACTATTCATTTTTTTTGCGCATAAGACATTATGAATATCTTATGGACCAATAGTACAATAACTTACATATGTGATCTCTAGATTTATGTCACATCCAGAATAATGAGCTCACCACTTTTTGATAGCCTTAACATAATTTGCTTGGTCTTATGCCTTTTCCCATTGTGGCAGCATTTGTTTTTCATTAGATATGATAGGATTTTTTTTTTTTTTTTTTTTTTTTTGACAACTAGATATGATAGGATTTAAAACTCATAGAGTCTTGCTTAATTGTATTTTATCATAAAACCAAAATATTAATAGATTTCTTTTTTGAGTGAACGGAATGGAAATCCATGCATCCCTTATTTGACAAAAAAATATTTTAGTAATTGAGTGAACTAAAACCTACTTTTAATGCTCTTTTTAACTTTTATAATATAGGAACATATGTAATCAACTATTTTTGTTTGTTCTTTCTTAAAAAAAAAATCTATTTTTATTTGTTACACAAAAAATATCAATGAAAAATCAAGAGCTTTTGATGCCTTTTCCTAGTGTCTCAATGCAACAAACTCTTATAGTATTATCAATCAATAAAAAACTAGCGTGTAACCCGTGCACACACACGAAAATGTTGAACATTATTGATAAAAAGGAAAAATAATGGAAGAATTTTATGAGTATTCATTACAATTTTGTAACTTTTAAATTATTGTTATTATTCAAGGGAAAAATGTTGATTATTATTATGAATGTTGTATAAGGAATTTGATAGCATGAAACACTATGGTTGATAACAATCTTCTATAATAAAAAATTGAAGTAATGAAATTGTTTGTTTATCATTTGGGATCTAAAACAAAAACAGTTGGATGATTGGTCAAATACAATAAAAATATTGCACAATAAAATATCTTGATTTTAGAACAACTACCGATTGTGTTAAGAATTGGTCATGGCAAATTATGATGGCTGGCTAATTCCCAAAGTGCTTTCATCTTTGGAGACATTTAAGTTTCCTTCAATAGATGAGTAAATTTGGGCTGAATCTACCACTGCCCCTGCTTTCGCCTATTTATAAAAGCAAAGCCAAAAATTAATGGGGCCATTAGGAGTTGAGAAGATGACCAAGTGCAGACCGCCTAAACGTCAAGGTTATTGAGTCATAAACATTATATTGAAATTGCAGGAGAGTACATGTTATGTTATTTCGTTCACTTTCTTTATATGCTCTTCCAAGACAAACTCATACCATAAGTGATATATTCATAATGGACACTTGGAAGAATAATTATAGTGTCATCCCCACATCTAACACTACAATTAATATTTTTTGAGGAAATATATGGCGCAAAATTAGACTCCAATTATAGATTCTAGTTAAATTTTCAAACCTATAAAAGAAAAATCTAATGTTGAAAAAAAAATAATGAAAGAAATAATTTTAATAGAAGAGATTAATAAAGAACATTATTTTCACATTTGAAATGGGAAAATTTTTTTGATAAAAGAAGTGCAAATTCCTAATGTAATAACTTATTTTTCTCTTGGAAAGCTTGTATATAAGGAATAAAATATAAGAATAATTGCATAATGATTTCAAATGACTAATATTGTTTTCCAGTTAAACTTTGAAATGACAAGTGCATTTAAGTTTATAGTATTTTGTGGGTTCCAATTAGTTCAATTGGTAAAGTTTTTTATCATCAGGAGCAAATGCCATATTCTGAAACTCTCTAAAAAAAAAGTTTATAATATTTTAAAATATTACAATTTGATTATTATGTTATTCTATATTAATTAAAATATCATAATTCACAGTTGTACTTAAGGTTTGTCAAACTAGTATAAATCTTTTCATGCAAATAGAATGTGAAACTTTGATTTTTTTTTTTTTTAATTTAAAAAAAAAATTATAAACGACTTATTCATGGGTAAACAAGCACATAATAGATGAACGATGTATAACAAGTGTTTTTTTGTGTGGATTTTCTATACTAAATATTGTATAGTATTTTTTTTTTTTTTAATAAATATTGTATAGTATTCATATGAATGGACTTTTATTATTCAAATTAGTCTCAAGTACTTGCGTGCACATGTGTGCGTGCATATCTGGGTCGCTTATAAATTTTCCTTATCTCCTTGAAGTCAAATCCTCACTCCGTCATTGATTACATGTGCCTTCCAATTATCTACCACTATGATAATGAACTACTGCACTTGCTTAAGGAGTGGATTTTCTATACTAAAATATTGCATAGTATTCATATGAATGGACTTTTATTATTCAAATTAATCTCAAGTACTTATGTGCATGTGTGTGTATGCATATGTGCGTCACTTATAAGTTTACCTTGTCCCTTTAAAGTCAAATCCTGGCTCTGTCACTGATTACGTATGCCTCCCAATTATCTCCTGTGATAATGAACTATTGCATTTATTTAAAGGAGTGCATTTTTGTTCCAATATTTTGAAGAGATTAGAGATTTTTAATGAGTATCCATTCTTTTAGTGCAAGCCTAGATTAAAACCCAAATCTGATCTAACTTTTTAGCTTTATGCAAGCTTCTCTTTTTACCAAGAACAAAAATTCTTTCCCAAGTCATTCTCTCTTGGTCATGTCAATTTATTGACCTTACACCCTCGTCATCTTCTCAGTCTTCCACTTTCTCTATCTATTATGAAACTCGAATTCCTTATATTTCTCACCATGTTACCAACCAATTAAAAAAAGAAAGTCCAATACGGTTAGCTAGAAAAATTGCTTTGAAAATTACAGCTTGGAGTTGAAAAGTTGCATGAGACAAGGTCTCTCTTGAAAATGAACAGACAGGCCAAAGATATCAAGGTTCTGGATGAGAAGGGATTTAGGTGTTTTGACTTTTGGGAGAGACTGATTATTTGATTCTTAAGTAACATTGCTGTTTTGGGAATTTTGAACGTGAACGAAAAATTAACAAAACATCTATGCTTTGGACAGAACCATCCAAACTGTTCTGACCCGCAAATTGTTCTACAAATTTACCTGTTGAGCCATTGAGTTGAGGATTTTAACAATAATTTGACTACAACAGTTTTAGGGGGTGTGTTGAACCATTACACTGATTACAGAGACCAGCTCATGGTCGGCGGTCCAGGCCGTTCGATTTTTCAAACACTGGTCCTAACATTTTAAAGGCGGCTTTTGAACCTTCCTTAGAAAGTTGGAGTGGTATGCACGAAAGTTTTTTTTAGAAAGCTAACATCAAAAACCTGTAAATCAATCACTCAAAGCAAGGAAGCTGCATTGAGGACAAAACTGAGGCCAACCTAAACCTGTCTGATGCATGCTGATTTGAGAAACCATAAAGTAAAACTATTAGGCTACTAATAAGGTTATTATCTCACTATAAATGAAATTATATGCTGCAATAATAGAAAACCAGAATTCGGCTCTTGCTTACTCAAAACAAAAAAAAATCCCCGCATCAAGGAAAGACAAGGTGAAATTCGTATCAGAATCTTTCTTGATAAAATTATTGTAACAAGTGTCTAATTTTTCTGTACTAAAAAAACACTAATTTACACTGGATAACTTGATTGATACAACAGAACAAAATACAACATGTTAGAAAAAATCTATCCTTCGGATAGCAAACAATAAAAATCCGGCAACTAAGAGAGATACTCTGAAGCAGCCTAAAGAATAGGATACTTTACAAAAGAAAAGGATATGCAAAAAGGAACAAAATCATCTTGTCATCTCCGTTGAGGACCCAGGATAGCATTCATTTCTATTTGTACATCTCCAACCTCCCTCAGATTCCCAAACTTCTCAGCTTCTCTTGCAATCTGAACATCGCAAGGACTATAATATTGATAAAGGTATTTTACAACAAAACGAGGAATTAAGCCTACTATGACGCTTGCAAGCAAGCATAACCAAAACGTTGCAGTTTTCGCGACATGAAAGATTGCCCTGTCAAAGCACATTGGAGTTGCAAACATCAATTTCTATTTGAAAAGGGGAAATTTCACAAATTTAGAGGGTTTTTCAGTCATGATTTCTATTTTCTCTTTGGTCAGAATCACAGAACTGACATTCAACATGTGATGTGGGAAGCACAAAGAAACATTTATTTTTATTTAGTTTTATTTAATTTTCAAATTCAATTGTAATTTTATAAGGTCATTAGTATTTTTTTTATTTAATTTCCTAGCCAATTTTATTTTTGTAATTCAATATTTGAGTTTTCCTTAATTTCCTAGTCAATGTCATTTTTGTAATTCAATATTTGAGTTTTTCCAAGTATATTATTGTAAGTTAGAATTAGGTTTAGTACTAATAGTCTATATAAGCATATTATTGTACTCCTATTAAGACAGCTTACAGTTTGAATGATGAATTAAATTTCTATTGGAAATTTTCCAATGCTCTAGCACTAGCATTGACCTTAGCCATCCTTAGGTGCTGACTCCTACAGGGGTCTCTCTAGTGTTGACTTCAAGCAAAGTCTAGGTGCTGACTCCTAGGTTATCAATTCTTTATTTTTCAATTCTTTAATTTTCGTGTTGCATTGTTTTGATTTTTTCCTACATCAAATTGTTAAGAACAATGTTCGTAGTTCAACAAAATGAGTATGCGTAACTTTTATTGCTAACAACTGTGTTCTTAGTTCAACAAAATGAGTAACTTTCTTTTTGATAAGTGAGCATACACTTAATTATGTACTTTTAGAAAGAAAGATGGTGTATAAGATACGAGTGCTTACCAGTAACCAATAAGAAAGGGTAAAGCATCAATGACAGTGACACAAATGAAAGTAGCAATTATAGAACCCCAAATGACTGCATGAGTAGTCCAAGTCCACCTGATAACGTCAATGGCCAAGTGTAGATTAACCAATATAACCACTGCAAGTATCCAAAGATCTCCTAGACTTGATATATCAATGCTACTACCCCAATACGCTAAGAGAGGGATAAAGAAGATAGCTACACTTTGCCAGAAAGTGTCAACCATTGTTAGCCAAAACAACTTTGCGTTGTAGCACTCATGCCTTTGCCCAGCCCCATAAAGCTGAGGATACTTTAGAAGAGTCCTCCTACTTAGGTCCTTGTCAAGAATTCCAACAACAATAGTAGGCAATGAAGTATAGATTATAGAATACAACATGCTGCTCCATTCATTAATTGCAGTTGTCAAGGTGAAAGCAGTAAAGAGCACAAACCTACACAGAGCATGTGAAACATTAGCGATTGTGATAATAAGAAAATATAGATTTGATTAATTAGGTTAAATTGTCTTCTTCTTCTTTTTTTAAGAAGTTCAATTTGAACCAACTTCCCTACGAAGTAATTCAAATTTGAATTACAAAATCATATGATAATTTTGGAGAGACATCTAGATTTGACTACAAGAAGAATCAAAATTTCTTCAGCTATATAACTTCTAGCTCAAAAAGTAGTAAAATAAAAGACCTAGCAAGCATGATTGGAAACACAACCATACAAAACAACTTTTCCCCGAAGAGAGAGTGTGAGAAAGTAAGAGAGCCAAAACATTGTTCAGGCTCATGTGGAGACTGAAATCAAGGGCTGCATAACAAACTCCAATAGATTTAACCAGCTAACTCAGATGCATATTCATGAATACAGAATTATTATAAAGCAAAAATCAAATCGTACTCACCAAAATAATATAAAAACCATCACTGCATTCCTGTAAAAGTTATATAATATCATGTAGCCCATCCGCTGGTAATTCCAATGCCCATGGACCAATAAAAGGGGAACTAAGAATCTGAACTGCCCCATTGCAAAATCTGATGCCATTACAGCTTGCCTACCCTCTTGGCCACTGATTCCAACTCCCACATCAGCCATTTGGATCATTGAAACATCATTGGCACCTGTTAGTGGTCCAAGTAGAATTTCAGTAATAAACATCAGTACGTAAGCAGTAACAAGTGCATTCTATTTTCTATATGTTTGAGAGCATAAGATATTGATCTAACGTACCATCCCCAATGGCAAGTGTCATGTCAGCAGTCCTGTTCTTCACGAGGGCTACTATTCCAGCCTTTTGCAATGGAGCAACTCGACAACATAGCACCACAGAACATTTACTAGCCAGTTGAAAGAGCTGCAACTCAAAATGAGTAAGCTACATCAGCATATGAGGCATCACCAAGAACTAGAAAAGAAAAGGACAACCATGTAGGTTTACAAATGCTTACCTTTTCTTCAAGTTCACTGTCAAGAATATAAACAAGGCTGGTACCATCAATAATCAAGGCCACTGGAGTTGGACTAGCTTCAGAACTTCCTCCGGTATTGTCTGTGACCCCATTAACAGTCATGAGCTTCTTAGACATGACAATGGCATCTTCCAAACTCTTTCTACATGACTCTTTAGAATTGTTATTAATTACTATCTGGGTCATCTTGCTTGTCAGGAGCTTGGAGGAGTACCCAATTGATATGGCAGTTTCTTGCTTGTCCCCAGTCAAAACCCATACTTTAATCCCTGCTATTCTGAGAGATTCTATGGCTTCTGGCACCCCTTGTTGCAGTTTATCTTCAATAGCAGAGGCACCCATTATGCACAGATTGTTCTCAACAGCGCTAGCAACCTTTCGAAGCAAAGCAGCTCTACCAATTACAGCAGTGCTTGCTTCCTCAAAGGAAGAGTGCCACTGCTCGAATTCTGAAGCACTCAGCTGCCGCATGCCAACAACAAGTGTCCTCAAACCCAGTGAGGAGTAATCATGAAGATGGGATTCAGTTGCACGCAGTATGTTCATGTTCAAAGATTTATCTATCACACCAAACATGGATGTGTCAGCACCTTTAACAAAGACTTTCACACTCTTGTCAGGGCAGCCCAATATAACTGACATCCTCTTCCGGTCACTATCAAACTCATGCAAACCCAAAACATTGAACCTGCAGTTGCCATGATGGAGAAATTCATTAAAGAAGATATAATAAGGTTTAACCTCTTAAAAGAAGCTACCTATGAATGTGATAAGATAATCACTTGAAAGAGCAATCAAGTATTATTACTACTTAAACCACTGCAACCACTATCACTCCACAGTTACTTTAGTGTCACCTATCACCCCCATCCTCCTCTCACCTTCATGTTTACACTGCTATATGATTGAAACAATTCTTTTTTTTTTTTTTAAGTACTGACACAATGCATAACTGAGAGAATTGTTCTACACAAAGAATTTACCTTTAGATGTCAACATTGTACTGAAGTGGAATTTTGAAACCACTAATATATCACCCTAAATTCTTTCCTACCTGTTCAAAAGCAGCCAAAAAATTGGCAGCCACACTGCCAATGCTGCTCTAACAATTTTAGAGCCACAAAGCCACTTCACTAATCAATTGGTGGGGTGGTCCTAGTGGAAGAAGAGGTGCTAAAGAGAAGTTAAGGGAAAAGAAAGGGACAATAGCAGCACATCAAATTACCTTTGCCTTTCTCCTTGAATATCGATAACTATATAGCCAGAGGTTCGTTCTATAAGCATAAAACCGTAGGCAGCAGCAGCATACACCAATGCTTGTTCATCAGGAGACTCCCCTTGGTAATCTATCATCTTCACAGTAGGATCAGACGTGTCTGTAACAAGAGGCACAATTGTATTGCATGCTGCTAATGCAAGGAAGAAATCATAAACATGTCTGCCTTCTTTTGTGTCATTTCTTCTTTCTGATAATTGTAAAAGTTCTGGGTCAGTCTTGACGTTCATCTTTGGCTTTATGACCTTCCCCTCCACTGATACCAAGTAAGGCAAATATAAGATGAAATTGTTTTGCTAATGTGACAAATCAGAAATACTAAATATTATAAAAAATATGGTATTACCTTGAACAGAGTATCCAACTGGCTCAATTTGAGATTTAGCACCACTGTAATCTACTCCCCATATGCTTACACGTTGAAATTCCATCTTGTTCTCTGTAAGTGTACCAGTTTTATCCGAGAATACATACTTTATTTGTCCTAAATCTTCATTTATATTCAGAGACCTGCACTGAAATCTTGAATTTGATGCCTCATCATACATTTCGGTATCTCGGATCATGAAGTAAGCCTGACCAACACGAACAAGCTCCATGGAAATGTATAGAGAAATAGGGATCATGATCTGGAACACAATAACTGACATGAGGAATGTGAAAAAAATCTCCCATCCCAATCCATAATAGTTATAGTCTTTCCCCCGAGAATAGTCCCATTTTCTGTAATAAGGCAAGTTATTTAACTCTTGCTTGTGGCGCAGCAACCAAGCAAGGGCACAGGCAGAGACAACTGTACACAAAGTAATAAGAAACAAAGAGAGTAAGATGATCTCAATGTTCATATGGGTCTCAAGCCGACTCCTCTTAGATGGAGCTCCTGAGTTGTTGAGCATAGCTTTGGTCTCACGCCCAGCATACACCGCAACCCCAATGCCCCATTCAGTATTCTTGAGCTCACAGCCTCGAAGAATAATATTGGACGGTCCAAGTGACAGCCTCTTCCCATCAACTTCCATGTTTGCATGAAAACCATAAATATTCCTATTCGGTTTCTCACACTTAATCAATCCAGTAACTTTCTCCTTTTCAGGCATCTTAAATAGGGTCTCTTGTTTTGCATACCGAGTCTTCAAATTCGACTCCCCATCCAAATTAACTGTCTGCACATACGCAACTCCAGTCGGGTCACTGGTGGAGAGCAGCACCATATCACAAGGAAGAGTTTCACTTGCATGAATTTTGATGATTTCACCAACTGTGATATGCTTCCATTTTTTAGGTTGGAACTGATTATTAACAAGAACAGATGCTAACCGGTTATTCTCAATTCTGTCTGACCTATGCCGTCTATAGTCCTCATAGGCATCCTTAATCGCCGTAACTGATAGAACAAAGGCCAACGGCAAAACTGAGACTCCCCGGCCAAAAACAGCCAGCTGGGGGAGCTGATTAAGTACAGCAATCACAAGGAAATATATGTATGCAACTCTATGAAATTGTTCAAAAATATTCTTTGGCAAAAAAGTAATAAACGAATACTTGGAAGTCCTTACAGAATTCCCAGCAAATTCAAACTTCTCATTTGTCTTCACAGGATCATTTATATAAATCAACCTTGCATCTTCATCATTAATTTCCTTCTGGGACGTACTAAGCCCTTCAGAATCAGCCCCTCTTGAGCCATGTCTCACCGGCTTCGACCCCAGATCAGCAAAAGTCACTTCCCTAACGGAATTCCCGCCTCCGCCCGAGGCCTTGGAATGAGAGGACAAAATACTTCTTCTTGATGAGGAGGAATTGAGTGTTCCTTCCACACTTGATGAATTCTCAGCTGGGTTTTTCGTTTCCATCCCGGAAAACGATCCAGGGCGGCCAGAATTGGATTTAAATAGATCTAACAAAACGGGTACAGTGAATAAATCTTGGGTATTAGGAACTCTAGGAGATGGAATCAAAAGGGGATGCTCAGAGGCCATGATCTGAGAGGATCAGAGACCTCCTGAGCTTTACAGAGTCAATAATCAACAAATTCATGAAAGACCCAGATGGTAATTTTAACCAAAGTTTACAAATTTTACAACAACAGCAACAGAAATTGAAGAAAACAAGCAAACCCCACAACTACAACACTTGTTGTATATAGGCAAAAAACAGAAAGCAAAAACCAAACCAATCAAAGGTGTTTAGATAACTATTGTACACAAAAGAATCTAGAGAAAGTGAGAAACTTTAAAGGTTGTTAGAACTTACTTATGCTTGTATCCCAGGTCAAGTTAGAGAGAGAGGGAGAGTAATATAGGAGAAGAGAGAGAGAAATGAAATACGTTGGGTGTTTTTGTTGTGAGAAAAATGACAATGGTGGTTGTTATACAATGAGCTAGGAAGCGTGTTTTTTAGGGACAATAAGGACGAATTGAACAAAGTCAAAGGCATTGTTTTGGTGTGAGAAAGAAAGAGAGAGAGAGAGAGAAGACGGAGAATGCAAAGAAAATTGGGGAAGAAGAAGTCTACAAATCGTAATGGGTGGCGACAGCAACAGCATCAACAACAACAAAGAAAAAAAAATACCATTCTTTTTATAAATAAAAAAAAAATTCTAATTTTGAATAAATAGTAATAATTAATACTAACTAATAATAAGAAAGAGAAATATTCTTTTGTTTTGTGTCAAAAGGTCATGTGCGTGTTTGAGTAAAACCAGATATAAGAAAAGGAAAGTCTTTTCGGAGAGAGAGAGTTTTCAGACAAAGAAATATGTTAAATCATAAATGTTCTTCTAGAAGGTCGACTGCTGAACTGTTGTGGATTTTTTTTATATTGTAATAATCAATTATAAACTAACTGTACAGTATTAGTATTTTGAATTGTTTGTTAAGAGGTGTCTGACTTTGACCAAGATCATGTGATGAAATGAAGATCTTGTTTGTTTCTTGAACAAGAATGTGTTTGTATTACTTTCAAAAAGAATGTATTTGTATTTCCCTCTTTTTGAACAAATTGAATTGAAATTCTCAATATCTTTCTGAGCAGTAGTAGTGCTTCCCGTGCTCTTTCCTTTTTTTTTTTTTTTTTTTTTTTTCATTATGATTTTTCTTGCTTTAATTCAACAACACACCAACGGTCTAGCACGCCTGCTTTGATGGCTTCTAGTCGTTGGACTAATTTGACTTTTTTTTTTTCTTTTTTTCATTTTTTCTTTTTTTTCAATGACAGAAATATAGGCATACATGTTCTCATAATTAATTTTGTCTTAAATATTTTTTTTTATTGATTTCTTTTTTTAAATGCCCTCAATCCAGGTTAATAGGGATTTTTTTTTTAATTCCATAGTTGGGGTTCCAGATGGTTTTATTATAATCACAAAAATTGTCAGAGTTACAAAGATCTTGGCATGTTAATAGGAAAGTTAGTGTCTTAATTTAATGATAAAAAAAATATTATGTCCATAATATTTTTATAATAAATCTTAAGTGGCTGGTTGTTATTGACTGACAAAAAAATATTTTTAGTAGCAGGTTTAAATTAGAATCAATAATAACTTACCGCTTAGAATTTATTACAAAAGTATTGTGGATGTAGCACTTCTCAAAAAACAATCATTATGAAAGGAGAGGAAGCTATAAGGCTCTTGGCCTGTTAATAGGAAAGTTGGTGTCTTGATCTAATAATAAAAAGCAATCATTACAAAGATGATATTTATAGGTTCAAATCTATTGCATCTATTAAATCCAAAAAAAAAAAAAAAAAAAAAGCTTTGGGACCTGTTTGGTAGGACATTTCAAATAACCATTTTCAATTTTTAAATAACATTACATACATTTCCACATATTTTTTCACCCACACGTATTTCAAAAAATTACAAACAATACTACTCAAACTCTTCTATCAAACGGGCCCCTAGCATCTCTGCATTTCGATGTTTTAATTTTCATAATTCCTTCATAATTATGAGTTTGGCTTACCTCCAATATTTTTTTAACTGGATATGTCCTTTTATTTTAAATATACAATAGCATGTGATAGTAGGTTTTAATTTCTACATTTTATTTAGTTAGTGGGTGACGTAGTAGTCTCTTATTAAAATGAAAGATATTCCAGTTAAAAAAGTATTAGAGATAAGCCACACCTCATTATTATTTATAAAAGACTAAAACTAAAAACACTTGAAATAAAAAATGGGTTTGGCTTACTTTCAGTACTTTTTTTAACTAGAATCTCCTTTTGTTTTAATGAGAAACTGTCACATCATTCACTAACTAAATAAAATGTGAATATTAAAACTGACTACTACTTGTCATTATATATTTAAAATAAAAGGACATGTCTTAAAAAAATACTATAGATAAGCCAAATTCAAATAAAATAATCATAAAGAAGTCCTGTATAATAAATACATTTTTTATTTATTCAGACTATTAATTATTAAAATAAAATAAAAAAATCATAGACATTTGTTTCTGTATTAAAAGTCTAAACTTAGTTTCCTTCTTTGAAATACCATTACACCTTTTTTCTTCCAAAACTCTCTCACGTTTATCTCAGCCTTCCTTTTCATATCGTATACTTTAGACTCAGAGTTAGCTTCAAAATTAGGTGGAAATATGGAATCCCTTTTACACGGATCACATCAAAATTAATTATCGTTTGAATTCTCTAACTGAACATTCTAGATAAACTGTACCAGATAATGTGTAAAAGTTTCGAGAATTTTTTTTAAAAATTTTAAGTTGTAAAAGTTTTAATTAATGAATAAATTATAATAAATAATATCTTTGGGTCAAATTTGTTGTTGATTTGATCCTATATTGCTGATCATTTAATCAACAATATCTTTGGGTTAAATTTGCTGGTGATGTCCTGAGACCACCCTGACCTGAAAAAATATATATATATATATATAAGAATTTAAAATTTTATATTTATTTACCTTTAAAAAAAATTTTGGGACCACCCTGAATTTTTTTTATGTCAATAAAATTAAATTTTGGTCCATAATTTGAGCAACTTAACAATATATTGGGGTCTTTCAAGCAAAAACGAAAAACTCAAAAAAAAAAAATTTGAACTAAAATTTGAAAAAAAAATATATATATATATTTATATATATATAATAAAACTACTCTAGGCTAGGCAATGGCTTGATTCCTTCGACTAAGCACACTACCCAATACAACACAATTTTCAATCTTTTATTATTTTTTATTATAGTATTATTTTTCCTCACCAGACATATATTACTTACTTCTCATTTTTAATTATTTTTTCTTGTTTATTCTTAACCACATACGACTTCTGTCTCCTCCATTTTTTAACTTCATACTTTTAAATTTTATCACATCTTCATCTACACTTTTACATCTACGTTTTGTCTTCCTCCTTGTTCGTAACTTCTATGTCTTCTACCAGTACCAGTGCGGCAGTGCCTTTTCTCAAGTTTTGAGTCTCAAATTTCTCAATATGATATTTCTTTAGCTATACAGGTACCTTTGTTCATTTTTTTTTTTTTTTTTTTTTTCCTTTTGAGGTTTTTTGATTTATAGAATGCAAATTTGTTTTGGTTTTAAGAACAAATTTTTTTTTTTAAGCACAAACTTCATGCTGGCCAAATCTTGAATTTCAGCCAGTATTAAACGAAACACTCCAAAACACCTGAAATAGAATGGAATAACTCGAAATTTTTTATGAAGTGGAATAGGGTGGGTTACTGTTCTAATTTGTTTACTGGCACGGTATTTTCCCGCCGTTACGGCCGGAACGGAATGGAATTAATAACACTGAATCAAACCTAATTACCTAAAGGCTAAAAAGAAATAAAATTGTGTAATTTATGCTTCCTAAGGAACACCCTGAATAAAATTCCTGGAACCGCCACTGAATAAACCAAAGGGGTTTATGGTTCCTGTATAAGGAAACAAAGTGCGTAAACTTGTTAAATCTTTGTATAGATTGAAGCAAGTTTCAATGCAATGACATGAGAAATTTGACAATGAGATGATGTCAAATGAGTTTAGATTTAATACGACTAGTGTGTGATGTGAAATATATCACAAGAGGCTATGTCGTTGTGGGATATGCTCATGTAAGTGTTGTAGATGTGATACAAGAAATGAAAATTTCTAATATATCTAATGGACTTGTCTTATCTCAATCACATGTGAAATATGATGATAGTCTAGTGAGAACACCTTATGCAAAGAGCATATGTGTTTTTTGGGAAGTCTATAAATCTAAACATACATGCATTGTTGGATACTTGTACCTCCTATTTGTATATATTGGTAGGGCACAGAGTTATGGTGGGTCTTGACATATTCGTCAGAGACATAATACTATGAGGCAGTTGTTCTTAAATGGAAGTAGTTCCAGATTATAAAACGGATCCGTAAATAATTTTTTGAGTGGAGAGCAAGTAAACTGCTCATCGAGGGGAATGTGGTTAAAGCCTATGACCTAAAAGTCTCCAAGATGGCAACCCAACCTAGCTGATTGGAGATCCGAAGATCTAGGTTCAAAGGGACAACCGAATCATGGAGACTAGTTTTATCACTACGGAGATGACACCTCCCACCCATTCCTATGATGAAATAGTGATGCCTGTAAGCGATGTTCAGGGTAAGTTTTTCTTTTAATGATTCTTATATCTTGGAAAACCAAGTGGAGTATAGCAGGATATTCTTAATAAGAGTCACCTATATGAGTGTGAAGTGGGCCACTTCTATGAGAGTTTTAAGGTTGAATTCTCTAAAGCACTTTATGAATTTACCAGGATATGTTCAGGACCGAAATGAACACAACTATAAGAACGTAATATGTTCAAAATGGAATTGTGTGAATTCTATTGTCTTGGTATACACAAACGGCTGACAGTTCAAAAATATTGTGTTCACTGATTAGCTAATATATCCGATAGTTTTTCACAAAGGAAGATTCAAAGCCAAAAGCCACCTCTCCCGATATAGTAATTTTTCTTCTACTCTCTCTGTGTTTGCATCATCATTTACATTGTGTTTTGTCAATTTCCATTCATGTGGGGGATTGTTGGAAAAATAGTATGGAGTGAATAAGAAATTGACTCCTAATGTGTCCACTTGAAAATGATATTAAAGTGGTGAGAATCGTTGAGTCCCACATAGGAAATGATATAGAATATGAGTTCTGGGTTGGATATTGGGTTAAGTCTTAGGCATGTGTGGACTGGGCCAACTTATCCAATTAATAATAATATTTTATTATTTTATTTTTTGAGTCAGTAAGTCTGTATACAACAGTTATTTCTAAAACAGTGTGTCTGTTCAGTAACATATATTTTAATAATCCCTCATTCATGAAAAATAATTTTTTGAAAAACTCACCCAGAGAAAAAAAAAATTTATGCATTCATTTGAGTCAAAGAGAGAGAAAGAGACATAGAGTAGTTCGCAGAGCACGGACCTTGTGTGCTTCTTCTCCTTGCTGTAGATCATTTTATCCTAGGAGGCAGATGTCTGTAAGTCTCAAAACACCATAGATCGTGTGAGGGGCGAAATTTGCTCTAAGGAGATTGTGTCAAACACAAGACTTGATCTGAATCATTCGTCCTTTACGCATTTGGTTTGTGAGTTTTTAATTATTTGCAGATTTCTTCTAATATATAAATATATATATATATAATATTGCTTTTGTCTATCACATCTATTTGTATTGTTGCTTATATTTAGATCTGTATGTTGTTCCCTTTTGCTTAATCACAAAGTAAATTGTTGAAATATATCCAACACTAAGTTGCTATATTATCTTTACAATAAATAGTTAAATTCTCACTTTAGATAGTTCACTTTTCAAGAAACTTAAAATTCTTACTCCAGCTATAAATATATTTCATACAAATTCAAGAATTTTAAAATAAATTTTAAATTCATTTTAATTATTTTTATCATAATTTTATATTTTAATATAATACAGTTTACATATTACATACCATCCATCCTTAAGCAAAAATTTCAACATGAGTTTAGATTTCGATAATTTAATCTCGATGTAATTGTAATTTAATTCTACTAAAGTTTCAACATAAAAAATATATATATATATTTATATAAATAAAACTTTTTAATTGATCCGTGTACTACTAGGCTACTAGCTAGTTTGAAACTTTGAATACCAAATTGGAGTTATGAAAAAAAACAAAAACCTAGTCATATGGTTCCCCTTGATTATTGGTGACTGGTTGTTCAGGATTCATTTTTGTGTGGGTGTAGCTCAACCCAAGCCCAATGTAACAATAATGGACAAAACTGCATGGCATTTAGACAACCACGCCCAATAACATCTAATGGAAAAGCCCAATAAGGGGGGTAAAGTACAACACACACAGTAATGGTCCCCAAAACTCGACAAAGTCTCCATTATAATTATGGTGAGTTTGGTTCAACATTTTGCTTTTCTCAATTTCGAAAAGGATTTGGTTTGGGTCGAGTGCATTTAATACATTAAATCCGTTGAGACGATAACATGTGACCAAAAGTAATAATGTGTCACCATCGTGACAGGTCTATAATAATTGGACACTAGACCCAAGCTTTGCCATTTTGAAAAAGTGACAATTTGTAATTGCTTCTCAGGGAATACAACTAGAAAAAAAAATGCACTTTTTCATGTTTATAAGACTTAAAAAGCATGATTTCAAGCCTCCTAATAGTGTAGTACGTTGGTAGAAGTCCCGAACTAGATCACATCTGCATATCTAGGAGTTGCCTAATTCGAGTAGTGTGCTTCACAAAAATATTGTGTCACACTTAGATAGCCCTAATGCACCCAAGGGTGCCCACTGACATGAGTACTGCGAGCTCAAGTGGGCCATGTCAATAATTACTAGCATTGATTTCAAAAAATTTACCAAACTTTGTGGTCGAGTTTTCAAACTCATGATTTTGGCCCAAAAAGCTCAAACAAAAGGGTAATAAGAAACTGACCCAGCCCAACGAAAAAACAAACCAGCCTTTACCTATAAAAAACACAAACCGGCCTTTAACCAAAACGTTTCTCAAAACACACATCTCACAAACTTCTCTCTCTTCTTTCTAAAGAGGCCGCCGCCTCATTCTGTGTGAGGATTCGATCAAATCTCGCTCTCTACCAATTACGTTTCCCAAGAACGTTGATTTTCACCATCTGGGTCTCTTTCAATTTCATCAAAATCCAATCTTGGCATCATATTATTTCGTTTCTGGGTAATTCATCTTTCTGGGTTCTTCAATTTTTTTGAAAAATATTAGTGCCTAGTGTTGGTTTAAGCTTTTGGTAATGGCGGAGCCAAAGAACTGGGCCTGCCAAGCCTGCGGCTTCGTCGGCCTATTCGACGGCTCCGACGGCTATTTCTACTGCGACCGCTGCGGCGCCCAAGCCGAAGACTTACCAACATATCTCCAGTACTGTAAGGATGTGGTCTTTGCTGTATTAGAACCGTTATTTGAGGATCATGATGAGGAGAAGTTAACAGAAGAATTCTGGGATTTTTATCAGAATGAGAAGGTAGTTTACAGCTTGACTTAGTTATGATTTATTTCTCCCTCAAATGTGTCCTTGTGATTCATAAATCTTGGAATTACTTTTAGGCTTCCAATCAGCTGAAACTGGATAGTACTTTACACTAGCCAATTTAAGTTTATAGTCCTTTGGAAGTTGAATTGTGAATAGTCTTCACTATATACTTTTACAAGGCAATAACTCTTGGTAGTACAATTGATATCCTCAAAAACTGAGGAAGAGAAATGGAAATTGTATGGACAGAATTGATAAATTACCATTTGTCCCAAAATCTTAACCTGTTTAGGAAGAGTGAATTTGAGTCATTTAATCATTATTCTAACAAGAATCACCTGTCAAAAGTCATATAAAAGTCATCTATTCTACTTTTGGGGTTCTAAATTTAGACTCGAACGGTAGGGGCTTTGCTTCATATGTGGATGAATTCTGCTTTTTGCCATTGGTCATTTATTGTTCTAACTTCCACTATTATACACAGCCCCCTACTGCTTGTTTGAAACTTATGTTTCAGTTCAATTGAGTGATGGTGATACACACATATGACTGGAAAAATGTCCAGCCTATATGGAAACCTCTCTCTTTAGCTCATTATATAGAGTCCTGTGAGTCACACATCATGAAGATATATTGGGGAGTTACATTATTTGTATTCTCTTCCACTTGTCCTGTATAAAGGACAGCCATGTATCCTATACTTGGAACAGAATATTTTACTTGTATCTCTCTCATGTTATTTGAAGGTTGCAAAAAAAAAAGGTTATTTTGTGCGTATAATTAATAATTGTGGTTGTGGATACCACTGAGCAATGATGTATATCTTTATGGTTCAGTGAACTTGTGGTAGCTGCCTCATATAGTTGTTTCTGAACTCTTAGTCCCTTCATGTTATCCTTACATGAGGTGTAGAGATGATATGTAAGAGCTCCACTGATGTCTGTTTCTCTACATTCAATAGGCCCTGCATAATGGGATAGATGTCTAATCTGATCCTTGTTGAACATAGTTCTGCATTTGTACTTCTTATCACTTCAAAAGGTAGAGAAGGCAAGATTTGTTATCACATTTCACATTAAAGTTTAATTGAGGGCCGTCAGTCTAGTGGTTCATTTTATGCATATTCTGTAGAGTTGAATTTCTGGATTTTGGATAGGAAAGGCGTATATAATAGTTTGATCTAGGAAATAGCACCATTTACTGTTATTTTTTTTAAAAAAAAAAATATTTCATTGATTTCAGGATTCTGAGCCGTCAGAGGATTTTGAAGAGGGACATCGTGCTTTAACCAGAAGAGATTGAGGGATGAAGGATTGGCTAGCAATATTTCAATAGATAATAAGAGGATCAGGATGATGGAACTTCTCATGCAGATCAGTCACAGTCGGGCTAGCCATATTTCTATAGAAAATTTTGATAATAGGCTTTTAGTTGGGGTTGAATTTAAAATTTATTTTAATTATTGTTAAATCTTATCCCTTAGTCAAAACATGAGTTTTTTTTTTTAATAGAAAAAAAAGTGGGCGGTTGTATGAAATTTAACTTTAGAATTTTTTTATAATAGACCTTTAGTTTGAATAGGATTTAAATTTGTTGAAATTTAAATGATAAAATTTTACCTAAATTAAACAGTTATTAAATATTTTTCCTTAATTGAGGAAATATATCCTAACAAAAAATATTTAATTAATTTACTAATTAATGAGAGTAGCCACTTGCTGCTGCTTCTAAGCTTAACTTTTATTATAAGTTCTGAAATTTTTGATAATAGACTTTTGGTTGGAGTTGAATTTAAAATTTTAAAACATAGATGATAATGCTTTATCTAAATTAAATTGTTGTTAAATTTTATCTCTTAGTTAGGAGTTTTGTAGCTTAATATCCTAATAAAATATTAATTTAATAAGATGCCACTTGAGGAAAAAAGCAGAAACAAAAACTTGGGTTGTGTCATGTGTGGGATTTAAGTTTAGAAATTTTTTATAATAGACTTTAAGTTTGAATAGAATTTAAATTTGTTTTAAATTATTGGTAAATCATACAACTTGACGGGAAAAAAAAAAAAAAAAAACGTGGGTTATGTAGGATTTAAGTTTAGAAAATTTTCATATTGGACTTTTAGTTTAATAGAATTTAAATTTTTTTTAAAAGTACTGTTAAATCTTATCCGTTCGTCAAAACATGGGTTTTTATTTATTTATTTTCTTTTTTAAGAAAGAAAATGTGGGTAGTTGTTTGAAATTTAAGTTTAGAATTTTTTTATAATAGACTTTTAGTTTAAATAGGATTTAAATTTGTTAAAATTTAAACGATAAAATTTTACCTAAATTAAACAGTTGTTAAATATTATGATTATTATCTGTTAATTGAGGAAATATATCCGGGTGGTGGCCCAACATTATTTGTGGCCTAAGGAAAAAAATTTATGCATGGCTTTTAATATGTAAATATCAATTAAACAAAATTATTTAATACTAATAGATAATTGAATATTATAGTTGAATCATAAATATTAATAATAAAAAATTACAATTAAAAAAATACTTTATTTTGGATATACAACAATATATGGTTAAGTAAAGTTAAAATCTAATTTTTAATTTTATATCTTGTTTTTAAGAAAGGGAGATAGATATTATTTGGTGTGTGGTTTTGTAGGATATTAGTTTACAAAAATTAAAGTCTCAAACTATTAGGGAAGATTAATCTATAATTTATGATTTAACACATTTGCAACATTTTTTTGAAACATTTTAGAGTTTCAATTGAGTTAGGGTTCTATTGGTCTCGTACATTGAGAGTCTTAGTAGAAATGAAAAGGAAAAATGCAATTAAAGCACTATAAATTGTTCACAATATAATGTGATATTGACTCTCATTGATGAAATTCATCAATTTAACTAATGAATGTTTAAATAACTTTTTTGTGATTAATAACATGGCAATTTGTAAGATAATAGTAAAATTTGTAGTATCCTTAACATCATTAATAAATAAATAAAATGCACAACATTTAAAATATATATATATAATTTTATAAATATTTGAGCCTTTAACCATTGGAAGTGGGGCCTTTTTTCCTAAGGGAAATTTTTATTTTGGGTGGGGCCTTCGGTCTAGGCTTAACTTGCCTAGGCCTTGGGCTGGCCCTGAATATATCCTAACAAAAAATATAAAATTAATTTATTAATCAATGAGAGTAGTCACTTGGCGCAATCATGGCTTCTAAACTCAACTTATATATATATATATATATATATATAACTTTTTAATTGATCCGTGTACTACTAGTTTGAAAGTTTGAATACCAAATTGGAGTTATGAAAAAAAAAAAAAAAAAACCTAGTCATATGGTTTCCATTGATTATTGGTGACTGGTTGTTCAGGATTCATTTTTGTGTGGGTCTAGCTCAACCCAAGCCCAATATAGCAATAATGGACAAAACTGCATGGCATTTAGACAACTACGCCCAATAACATCTAATGGAAAAGCCCAATAAGGGGGGTAAAGTACAACACACAGTAATGGTCCTCAAAGCTCGACAAAGTCCTAGGTCTCCATTATAATTATGGTGAGTTTGGTTCAACATTTTGCTTTTCTCATTTTCGAAAAGGATTTGGTTTGGGTCGAGTGCATCTAATACATTGAACTTGTTGAGATGATAACATGTGACCAAAAGTGGAAATATGTCACCATCGTGACGGGTCCATTGTAACTAGACACTGGACCCAAGCTTTGCTTTTTTGAAAAAGTGGCGATTTGTAATTGCTTTTTAGGGAATACAACGAGAGAAAAAAAGCACTTTTTCATGTTTATAAGACTTAAAAAGCATGATTTTAAGCCTCTTGAGGGCGTGGTGCATTAGTAGAAGTCCCGAACTAGATCATACTTGTATGTCCAAGAGTTGCCTGATTCGAGTCATGCACTTCACAAAAATACAGTGCCATGACTTAAATAGCCTTAATGCACTCAAGAGTGTCCCACAACATGATTATTGCGGACTTAAATGGGTCAGGTCAATAATTACAAGCATGACTTCAAAAAATTTACCAAACTTTATGGTCAAGTTTTCAAACTCATAATTTTGGCCCAAAAAGCTCAAACCGAACGGGTAATAAGAAACTGACCCAGCCCAACTAAAAAACAATCCAGCCTTTACCAAAAAAAAAAAAACACACCGCCAAAAATCAAAACGTTTCTCAAAGCACACATCCCATAAGCCCCTCTCTCTCTCTCTTCTTTCTAAAGAGGCCGCCGCCTCATTCCATGTGAGGATTCGATCAAACCTCGCTCTCTACCAATGACGCTTCCCAAGAATATCGATTTTCACCATCTGGGTCTCTTTCAATTTTCATCAAAATCCAATCTTGGCTTCGTTTTTGGGCAATTTATCTTTCTGGGTTCTTCAAATTTTTTGTAAAATTAGCGCCTAGTTATTGGTTTAAGCTTTTGGTAATGGCGGACCCAAAGAACTTGGCCTGCCAATCCTGCGGCTTCGTCGGCCTATCCAGCGACTCCGACGGCTATTTCTACTGCGACCGCTGTGGCGCCCAAGCCGAAGACTTCATCGAAACCGGCGTAGCAGACGAAGACTTCGTCGACAAAGGCTTCGGCGGCGGCGCCGTCTACGTCGCCAGCTTGAGCCGCCGCGTCGGCGGCAGCCAAGCCAACATCAAACCCGAGCCGCTTTCCCAACCCGAATTTGCCACCCCCAATTCCAACCTCTTCTGGAACTCTCTGACCCAAAACATTGACAACGAAACCACACCCATCAAAAAAGAGGAAGAGTTTTACGAAGCCGACGTTGATGGGCCCACGGGTCCTGAGGATTTCGGGGGTTCGGTGAAGGTGAAGCCTACCTTTGAAGACTATTACAATGAGATTAGGATTCGGTATGTGATGGGTTTGCAGTATATGATACAGTTTCAGTGTGAGGCTTTGGTGAGAGAGTTCAAGGTGAGCCCTTTGATTTGTGGGCTCGCTGGGACCATTTGGATGAGGCTTGTGGCTTGCTCTGCGGTTTTCGATGATGACTGGGCTGATCAAACCATTCAGAACTCCGAAATGGAGCGAACAGGTGAATCCAGTGTCACGCCATTTAAAATTAGTTTTGGTTATGCTTTTGATGGAATGATATAGAAATAAAAGTAGGTGAATATGGTGACACATCATTTAAATTCAAATTTGGTTATTGTTTCGATAGCATGGTATAGAAATGGAGCGAATAGTTGAATATGGTGTCACGTCATTTAAAATTAGTCTTGGTTATGCTTTTGATGGAATGCTATAGAAATAAAGTAGGTAAGTATGGTGTCACATAATTTAAATTCAATTTCGGTTATTGTTTCGTTAGCATGGTATAGAGATGGAGGAAATAGTTGAATATGGTGTCACCTCGTTTAAAATTGGCATTAGTTTAAGTTATTGATAGGATGGTATAGAAATGGAGTGAATATGGTGTCACATTATTTAAAATTAGATTTAGTTTCGGTCATTGTTTTGATAGAATGGTATAGAAATTGAGCAAACAGGTGAACAGACTGTCATGCCATTTAAAATTAGTTTCAGTTTAAGCTATAGTTTAGACAGAATGGTATAGAAATTGAGGGAACGGGTGATGTGGTGCCATGTTATTTAGAATTCAGTTGTCAGTTATCTTTTTGATAGACTGGTATAGAAATGGAACAAATAGGTGAATATGTTGCCATGCCATTTTAAATCAGTTTTAGTTATTAGTGTTTCGATAAAATGGTGTTGAAATGGAAAAATAGGTGAATATGGTGTAACCTGTCAAGTCATTTAAAATTAGTTTCAGTTTCTGTTATGGTTTTGATAGAATGGGAGACAAATTGAGTGAAATAGGTGAATATGGTGTCATGTCATTTGAAATCAGTTTTATTTTAGGTTATGGTTTTGATAGAATGATATAGAATGGAGTAAAACGGTGAATCTGGTGCCACCTTGTTTAAAATCAGTTTCAGTAATTGTTTTGATAGGATGGTATAGAAACAGAGTGAACAGGTGAACTAATCTATTGAGGACTTATAGTCTACCCCAAAAAATTTGGGATTAAGGCTTGATTGTTGGTGTTTTCATTTAAAATCAGTTTTAGACTTTTAGTTATCATTTTGATAGAGAGTTAGGTGGTAAGTCGTAACATGTATGCTATAAAAAATTCATTATTTATTGTGAACTGGACTGGCTTTGATTTAAAGTGAATGGCTAGGATCCTGGTAGAACTTAATTGTTGAATATAAAGGATAAGAAACAGAGGTTTAATAGAGTATTATGTGGCCTAATTGGAAATAGTCGTGTAAGTAGTTTGTAAGTGATTATTTGGATTAAATGTCATGGTCTGATGATGTTTTTTGTGAAATTTTGATATTAGTTTGAGTCGGGCATGATATGGATAGTAAGAGGGAATTGACTCTCCAAATATGTAGGATATTATGAACTTTAGTAGTCATATATCATATATGATATAATGTGCCATAACTTTTTAGTGTTCCTGTCCTTTTGAAGCTTGGCTGTGACCCTAGTTTCTTGACTTGGTTGCATTATGAATTGGATCAATGTTCTATGTAAGTTCATTCTTTATAATTTTATGCGAGTGTTTGACTCACTTTTAATTTTTTTTTTGCCAACATTCTTTTTAGGCTAAATTACAAATTGCACCCTTTAACTTCGCCTAAAATTCAATTCAGTCCTATAACTTCACTTTTGTTCATTTCATTCCTCTAAATTTCAACTTTATTCAATTCAGTCATCTTGTTAATCTCTGTTAGAATTGCGCCATTAGTAACCCCTACAACGATGCTGTTTTTGGGTCTCATTTTGGGATACTTAGCGGCAATATTCTAACAGAATTGGATGGGAGGACTGAATTGAACAAAGTTAAAAGTTAGAGGATTGAATTGAATGAAAGTGAAGTTAAGAACTGAACTCAATTGTGGGAAAAGTTAGAGGGTGTAATATGTAATTTAGCCTTCTTTTTATGTTGTGTGTATTACATGGAAATTTTAGTGTTGGTTATTTCTAAGATTTGTAATGAGGTAGATGTTCTTCTCATATGAATGTTTTCTTGATAAGTAAATATATTTCTTCCTTAATTTCAGACGAACCGGAAGATCATAAGCGACAAAAATACCGTGAAGAACCTCATAATATGTATGGTCAGCGAGCAGTAATGATTTGGTACAGATCCTTGAGGAAGAGGATCCCATTATCTTGTTCTTTAGGTGTTTCGTTTCTGGCTTGTCATATCGCCAGGGAAGCAATCCTGCCAACAGACATAGTGAAGTGGTCACTCGAAGGGAAGCTTCCATATTTTGCTGCATTTGTTGAAATTGAAAAATGCATTGGACGTCCATCAAGTGCCTGCCCTATAAGTTCAAGAATTATGTTCGGACCGTCTCAAGCTCTTCCATTCCAGAAGTTGGAATCACTGGCAGCAATAATTGCTCAGTCCATAGGCTTGGATTTACCTCCAGTCAACTTCTATGCAATAGCTTCCCGCTATCTGCAGAAGTTATGTCTTCCTACAGAAAAGATTCTCCCTCATGCATGCCGCATATCTGAGTGGTCAATGCCTCCAGGTTTATGGTTATCAACAAATGAGTTAAGGCTTCCTACTCGTGTTTGTGTAATGTCAATACTGATTGTTGCGATAAGAATTCTATATAATATACATGGTTTCGGAGTATGGGAAAAGAGTTTGTCTAGTCATGGTGATTCCTCTTCTACATCTAACCATATTGGACAATTAGACCCAATGTGTGATTCCAAAATGGGTGATGATGCTGGAGAGATATCTGGTTCTCCTTGCCAAGATGCGGATGATTTAGGGACAAATTATTATAGACACTCATCACAGGTTCAGAAGTCTAAGTTAGATGCTGCAGAGCTTCTGCACAAGCTTGAAGCAAGATACAAAGAGATTGCTAACACCTACGGTAATTTTTTTTCCCAGTATTATGGATAACAATGTTGTTTATTGGTTCTGATGGTAGTTTTCTCATATGATTAAACATACCGTGTTCTGAAAGCTTTTCCTTATCTTTAAGATAATCAATTACAAAAATTAACTCTTTAGTCTTTTGTTGGCAGAGTATTCCAAAGACTTACCAACATATCTCCAGTACTGTAAGGATGTGGTCTTTGCTGGATTAGAACCATCATTTGAGGATCATGATGAGGAGAAGTTAATAGAAGAATTCTGGGATTTTTATCAGAATGAGAAGGTAGTTTACAGCTTGACGTAGTTATGATTTATTTCTCCCTTGAATGTGTGCTTGTGATTCATAAATCTTGGAATTACTTTTAGGCTTCCAATCAGCTGAAACTGGATAGTACTTTACACTAGCCAATTTAAGTTTATAGTCCTTTGGAAGTTGAATTGTGAATAGTCTTCACTATATACTTTTTACTGGTTATCCAGCAGTACAAAACAAATTACAAGGTAATAACTCTTAGTAGTACAATTGATATCCTCAAATTAAGTTTCAAGACCTCAAAAACTGAGGAAGAGATACGGAAATTGTATGGACAGAATTGATAAATTACCACTTGTCCCAAAATCTTAAGCTGTTTGGGAAGAGTGAATTTAAGTCATTTAATCATTATTCTAACAAAAATCACCTGTCAAAAGTCATATAAAAGTCATCTATTCTACTCTTGGGGTTCTAAATTTAGACTTGAACTGTAGGGGCTTTGCTTCATATGTGGATGAATTCTGCTTTTTGCCATTGGTCATTTATCGTTCTAACTTCCACTATTATACACAACTCCCTACTCCTTGTTTGAAACTTCATATGTTTCAGTTCAATTGAGTGATGGAGATAGACACATATGATGGAGATACACACATATGACGGGTAAAATTTCCAGCCTATATGGAAACCTCTCTCTCTCTTTAGCTCATTATATAGAGTTCTGTGAGTCACACAGCTGGAAAAAGAATAATATTGTCTTAAAAGCCTTTATGGTTGTGTACTTTGGGCCTCTCATGAAGATATATTGGGGAATTACATTATTTGTGTTCTCTTCCGCTTGTCCTGTATAAAGGACAGCCATGTATCCTATACTTGGAACAGAATATTTTACATGTATCTCTCTTTTGTTATTTGAAGGTTGCAAAAAAAGAGGTTATTTTGTGCATATAATTGTGGTTGTTTCTCTCAGTTGTGGATACCACTGAGCAATGATGTATATCTTTATGGTTCAGTGAACTTGTGATAGCTGCCTCATATAGTTGTTTCTGAACTCTTAGTCCCTTCATGTTATCCTTACATGAGGTCTAGAGATGATATAGTAAGAGCTCCACTGATGTTTGTTTGTCTACATTCAATAGGCCCTGCATGATGGGATAGATGTCTAATCTGATCCTTGTTGAACATAGTTCTGCATTTGTACTTCTTATCACTTCAAAAGGTTGAGAAGGCAAGATTTATCACATTTCACATTAAAGTTTAATTGAGGGCCATCAGTCTAGTGGTTTATTTTATGCATATTCTGTAGAGTTGAATTTCTGGATTTTGGGTAGGAATGGCGTATATAATAGTTTGAGCTAGGAAATAGCACCATTTACTGTTATTTTTTTTATAAAACTATTTCATTGATTTCAGGATTCTGAGCCATCAGAGGATTTTGAAGGGGGACATCGTGCTTTTAACCAGAAGAGATTGAGGGATGAAGGATTGGCTAGCCATATTTCTATAGATAATAAGAGGACCAGAGATGAAGGGTGTGTTAGTGGCCCATCCTCTGATGATGGAACTTCTCATGCAGATGAGTCACAGCCGGGCTTGGGTGGTGATAAAAACTCTGAATCCAATGACCAAGCTTCAGCTGAGACTCTGCAAAGTGAAGCCATCAGACGTTTGAAATTGGACATGGAGGAGAATAGGTTCTATTACATTCCACCAAGGGTCAAGATCAAAAGACTTGATTACCTTCACTATGTGAGGAAGAAGGATGAAGGAGCTTACACTTATGCTGCCCATGCTGATTATTACATACTGCTTCGTGCTTGTGCTAGGGTTGCACAACTTGACATTCGGATTATGCATACTGGGGTATTGAGTATTGAAAAGAGACTAGCTTGGTTGGAAAACAGAATTGACCACTGCTTGCATTTAACACCACCTAATGTTTCTTGTCAGTTTTGTAGTGATATAGCACCAGAGCATGCTGATGATGATTCCATAGGGCTTTCAAACTTAAATATATGAAAGTTCATTTTCTATCATAAGCTTTAATATCTCATTTGTATGCCTCTTTTTCTAATTCTTTTTACAACTACAATCAAGCCCTAGTCTCAAAATTTTGGGGTTGTCTACATATCCTTAACAGACTAATCAGGATTTACCACATGATTAGTCTAATTCTTTTTCTTTCTAAAAAAATTGGCTCAGCTGAATCCCTATACAACTAATCTCACCGTCTGTTTGGGTAGGGTAGAGCTTGAATTTGGGGAGAAGCCAGAATTTAAGAATGGCATTTATCAACTCCTTCATTTGGATAGATATTTGAAGAAATTCGAAATTTCATGCCAAAATTGGGGAGGCCAAAATTACAGCTCCAAATTATGTGTAAAAAGACGAAATTCTGAAATTGAAGGCAATGCGGGATTCTCAAATCACCAAATGTGCTCATGAATTCAAGACCCAGTTAAATAGTTTTGCAAAGACTCCTTCACTATTCAGTCTCTGTCTCCTTCATCTTCGTTCCTCTTTTTTCTTCAGATTCAAGGTAAGATATCTCTCACCACTCTCTTTTTTTGTTTTTAGTTTCTATGTTTCCATATGGCATTCTCTTCTTTTTAATCTTTCCCATCCCCACCCAGCAAACCAGCAGCACAGGCGATCGATTAACATGAAGAGCCAATTCTTGTCTGGGGAGATTTATTTCATTCAAATGCTTCTCTTCTGGTATAAATTCTGAAGAATACCCATCTTTTTCTATACCCAAGAAACTTGATTGGCTATTTATTGTGGCAGATGTCATATTCTTAAATGGATTCTATTGGTTTTTATGTGCACATTTTTTTTTTTTTTATTAATCACAAGTATCGATTGTTGTCCTGCATATTTGGCAAAGGAGATGTCGTATGGGTTTAATGTCTCCCACCATGGTCTGTATGATGTTTGTGAAATTGCTAATATGGCCTTCTTGTCCTAAGCTGGCCTCAAGCCAGGGGCGGGTTTTAATTGGTTTGTGAAATTGCTATTTCTATCATATTTTCTGTCAAATCCATAAATCAAAATCCTCCTTACTGCTAATTATCTAGATTGTGTTTCTTTGCTAATGATCTTGGATGTGTTTCTCTATATTCAGTTCTGTAGTCCTTTCCCCCTCCCCATTTTTGGTTTGAAGCTAGAAAATCAAGGGCAAGTCTTTCCTGAATTTTGGTGAAGTTCTCTTCATTAGCTTCCAATGAAAAGTTGTTTCTCCCTTTTAAGGCTCTGTTAGTTTTACTGTTAAATGTTAGGTACCTAGCTGCCCCCAAGCATTCTACCAAATGCTTGTCTGTTGGAGTATAATTCTTGATGTAAAGCTGGATAAATCTTCCTATATACAGAAAAGGAGAGTTTTTGCCACACTCTATCCATTATATATTAACCTATGTTAAAAAGAGTGAAAGACGTGTGAATAGTGTTTTTTGTTGTATTGGGATTTTGGTGAGTCAATATGCTCCGTTTGATAGACACAATTTAGTGAGAAAAATACGACTCACAATGCACTGTTAGTGAGAAGAGAAGACTCACAAAGCTCCCCATTTTGGGGAGAGAAATCGTCTCTTCTCCAAACTGATCAAGAAGTTGCTGAGAGAGAGAGTTGCGTGTGGCAGTGGGGATAACTCAGGAAAGAGAGAAAGGGACAGTACAGATTTGGTGAGGTGTTGAGATAGAGAGAGGCACTGAGGCAGAGAGAGAGGATCAGTGTGTGTGAGTGTGTGAGAGAGAGAGAGAGAGAGAGAGAGAGAGAGAGAGAGAGAGAGAGAGAGAGAGCAGTGGAGTCGGTGAGAGAGTGACAAATTGATAATTTTTGCTTACAAACTATTCAGCATATAGTCCCTGTGAAGTTTGGGTGCGTTGTATAAGTTTTAGTTGGAAAAAGGTTTAGTTATTTCTTAGAATATGTATTGTAAGGAATTTTTGTACTTGAATGGTATTAGCCAACTTACATTGGCTTAAAGTTTGCAAGGTTCAGGGGAGTTAGATAATGATTTGTTTCCAACAAGTCAAATTTTTCTTAAAATCGAAAATTTCCACCAACCCTCATCAGAATTATTTCATTCTTGATGGTCATAGTTTAAATTTGAATATAAATTTTACACGGCATAGGGTCATTGTTCAAATTTATGAGACATGAAAATATGCAGTATATGTCCATATACTACATAATGGAATTAATATATCAAATGATAATTATGTGGTTTACTCCCCAGGGGTGGGTCCAAAGGGCCTTGCCTTGGTGAGGTTCCATGTATAAAGTAGTTTCATCATACAACAACATAGCTTTTTGCTCAATGCATGTGATTCATAAGATGTTTCCTGCTTTCATTGGTTTTCCAGTTCAGTAAGTTTAAGGTTTTGTTTTATAAATGGAACCTTTTTTTCTGTGAGAAAGTTTGGTTAAATGTGGTATTTGTAGTTTTCTGTTTGAATCTCTGATTTTTCTGTTTGAATCTTGTTCGTGGATTATAATCAAGATATTTACCTTGTGTTTCATTTAATTTTAATTTTATTGAGTTTGCTTTACTTTCGTTGTACTTAGATTGTTATTGATATAATTAATGATCTAATTAAATTGGGTTTATGAGGTTGGTGAGTCATAAGTTGTTTTTTAAGTAGAAAGGGACCCTTTTCTTTTCACGTCCATTACCTTAAATTTCTTTCCTTTTCTTTTGGGTTCATACCAGATCAAAGATGTAACTCTTGCTTGATACTCTTAAGTCATTTGTGCTTGAATCAGTGGCTTAATCTGGTTATGGATTAATAACAGGATGTTTTGTATGATGCGAATCACATATTGGTACAACCAACTTATGGCACTTTGAATTTTAAGCTCATCAATATCTCCATGTTTTGTAATCTGTTTAAATTATATAACCCTTTATGCCTAAGGTACCAAACTGTTGAATGAAATGCCTGAAAGAGAGATTGTATCGTAGAATTTAATGATTGTAGGTTATATATCATGGGAGGATCGCTTTTGATTGCTATACCTGAGTAGAATTCATTTTGACAAGTGTGTATGGTAGTCTTGTGAATTGGACTGATAATATTATTGGTTATCATGAACATGGTTAAGTGATTACTGTCACGTTATGAATGTATTTTGATTTGATGTAATTACCTTTTGCATTCACAAATGGTTTTTTGCTAATTACTTGTACATGAATATTGTTTTGCAAGTTTTCACTTGGAAAGTTGGGTGTTGGAACATTTGGTTTTTATTATATTCTCTCTTTTGTAGCTCAAAATTATTATTGAGCTATTGAGGTTTAGTTTTGGTTCACATTTAGTTTGAATTACTTAGATAAAATGGCTGTTGTAGGTGCCCGTCTCTTTGAGTGGAGACAATTACATCTGAGTGACATGGGTTGATCTTAAGTCTTCTCCTTGACTAAAAATATGAGAAGCTTGCTATAGGTCTTGTAAATATTCTATAATTTTTCTATTTGTTGGGGTTAAAATTTTCTATTCTACTTTCTGGGATTTAAAAAAAAAAACTCAGGGGGTGTTTGGTAGGTAAGTTCAAACACACTTTTGAGCATTTTAAACAACATTACACATATTTCCACATTTTTTCACCCACACGTATATCAAAAACACCAAAACAACATTATTCAAATTCCTCTACCAAACACCCACTCAGTAGCCAAAACAGAGACAACGATTCACATCTAACTGTTTTCCTCCTAGCCCTTTTGTATATTTACAATATAACCGATGTATGTAATATTGTGTTGACAAAGTGCTGTTAAACAAAGAAAAAACACAAGAGTATAATATTTTGTATTCCAAAAAGAGATTGTAAATTGTTGTAGTTTCCAAAATCTTTTTTTTTCCCCTCGAAAATGCATGTGAAGTTAATGTGGGGTTCATTGTCATGCAATATGAGATTAGCTTGTCATTGTTAAATTTCAGTATATACACAAGGTATGATGGGAAGTGCCTTTTGGCCACAATGTGGAGGACAAGGTCCTAAGTTCCAGCTCAAGACCCTCATCTTAATTTCCAGTTACTTTTTATGTGCAGGGGATTTGTTTCGAAATTGCCTGTACCAAATTGACACTAGACCACAATGACCAGTGCAACTATGATGTTCATCTGCTTCTTGGTGACCTCTCCTATGTTGATGGCCTGTAGCACCGATGGGACACATTTGGTGAGCTGGTGCCACCCCTTGCAAGTGGGAGACCATGATGGTTACAAAAGGGAACCATTGTAGTATGGGTTTGATTCCTATAATGCTAGATAGAAGATGCCTTTGAAGCGAGTGGATTGAGTTCAAATCTTGATTTTTGTTTTGAATTCACAGGTATTCATGTCATTATGCTTAATACATAAAGGATCAAAGGATCAAGAATATTAAAAGTTATGCCAATTGTTAATAGGCTATAAGCCTACTATTAGGATCAACTTTTTTGAATTCTTTTTGGACACCATAACTACTTAACATTATGATCTAATGCTTTTTAAAACACATGTATATATTCGAAATATGTTCATGTTGGCTTGTGATGTCTTTTTGAAATATGTCATTTTATGAATTTTTTTGTGTTTTTTTTTTTGTTAATACTAAATTTATTGTCTTTTGATTAATGGTAAAATTTCTAAGCACTTCAAAATCAAAAGATTTATATTTTGGTTTGTGTTATAAATAGATTCTATGACACAACCCAATCTAGCAAATCTTTTATGCTCTACCTTGTTGGCTGTTGCTATATTTTCTGTAAAAAGTCATGTTTTGGTTTTATGCTATAAGCTGACTTAAGAGCCTTTCTTTTTTGCATTACACAAAAGACCGAAACAACAATCAATAGATCTGGCATGAAAACCTTGTTCAAAGAAGCAATTGTCTAGGCCAGAAGTTGACTCTGTTAGTTTTCTACTATTGTACTTCGGACTTGGAACGTAAGTTAGCTGATATTCTTAGAATTGGGCACAACTTAGGCTATAACGCCAATGGGGGATGGAAGATGATTGCATACTATAATGCATCATCTAAATTATCTTCACAGTTTCACATTGATATCAATGTTGTTAATGTCAAAATTTATTTGACTTTTAAGATATGGAAAAGACTATTGAATTGTCAGTGATATACTTCATCAAAAGTGGATTCAATTATTGGGATGCAACAAAGAAGATGATTACAGTTGAAAATAATGTTTGGCAAGAATGTATCAAGTTATGGTGTTTAATAATAATTTAATTCTTGATAGTTATTATGTATATGAACATAATTAATATATGTTTTTCTTTTCACGTTATAATATTGTCCTTTGATTTCATGTTCAAAGAGTTATAAATTTTCGGTGGAAAGTAATTGCAAATTGGGTAAGGTAACTAGTGAGAGGGTGTTGAAACTGATGTAGAAGCTAATGATACCATGACTCTTGTCGATGAAATCAATGTTTTTTTTTTTTTTTTTTTTTTTGATGAAAGAAATTTTGTTGATTTGAATAGGAGAAGTTCTACATCTATAACATTTTCACAACAAATCATAGGTGGTAAATTATTATTGGTTTTAATTTAAATCCACAATTGAAATTCATTTTTTGCTCACGTGTAACAGTCAATAACAACCTGCTACTTAGGATTTATTGTAAAAATATTGTAGACATAACATTGTGGGTAAGGTAACTAGTGAGAGGGTGTTGAAACTGATGTAGAAGCTAATGATATCATGACTCTTGTCGATGAAATCAATGTTTTTTTTTTTTTTTTTTTTTTTTTTTTTTTATGAAAGCAATTTTGTTGATTTGAATAGGAGAAGTGCTACATCTATAACATTTTCACAACAAATCATAGGTGGTACATTGTTATTGGTTTTAATTTGAATCCACAATTGAAATTCATTTTTTGCACAACCTGTCACTTAGGATTTATTGTAAAAATATTATGGACATAACACTTCTACTTGAATAGGAGAAGTGCTACATCTATAACATTTTCACAACAAATCATAGGTGGTAAGTTGTTATTGGTTTTAATTTGAATCCATAATTGATATTCATTTTTTGCTCACGTGTAACAGTCAATAACAACCTGCCACTTAGGATTTATTGTAAAAATATTGTGGACATAACATTTCTACTTAAATAAAGGAGCTTAGGATCCAAAAGAATTAAAGTGATGATTATCTTTCACTAAACACGATAATATTCAAAAGAAAAGAGTTCAAGTATCAACTATTCTTATTATTGCTTCTATAAAGAAAAGAATGGTAATGATGTTCTTGCTACTTCTGTGGCTAAAATGGCTTCATAATTTGAGGAATTCATTTGTGCTAGTACATAAAAGTTGGATGTAGAAGAGTTATAGGATGAGGTACTTGCGATACTAGATCTTAGTAAAGATAAATAACTTAAAGCTTGTGCTTAATTTATAGAAAATGAAAAACAATTTCTCATGTTAAAGAAAGTCCCGAGTGAGAGGAAGAAAAACATGGTATTGATTTTTAATTAAGAAGGGAGATAGAATGAGTTTATTTTGATATTGCTTTTTTAAAATTAAAAAAAAAAAAAAAAAAAAAACTCGTTTTAGTTTTAGCTTTAGTGTTTTTTTTTTAATTTAATTTTTGTCGATATTATTTTTTATATACCAAGTGTTTTTAAACCTTTCTTAAGGACATGCGGTTACTATTATCAAGAAATAATGTCATTGGAATAATTTTGTTGTCTTTGTCCTTTATTTATGTTTGGTTTTTTCTTTTTATTGTTGCATTTTATATAATATATTTTTCTCCAACCTTAAGCAAAATAAAACTTCCATAAAGTGGACTTATATTAATGAAAATTGAAAAATAACAAAAAAAATGCACTGTTACGGGAATATTCTAATAAGTTTTTAAACCATAAAACATACTTGTGTTGGATTCAACCAACATATTGTATAGTGAAGGACTTTACAAATTCTAATCATGTCTCAGTTTCAAAATTTACAATCCCATAATTATGAATTTCTACAAATATATTACAACCAGATAAGAAATTTATAAATGATGACATTTTCAAAGATGGGGATGTAAATCTCTCATTTGTAAGTTTAGTGTATTTAACAAATTTCCTCGTCCAAACACAAGGTGAATGTAATGCACTGAAAATAGCTAACATTTATGCCTTTTTTTTTTCCACACAAACTAGGAAAATATATGACAAAGCTAGAACGAACTATGTTTGACTCAAAAACTGTTCATACCTACATTGGAAAGCATTGAAAAACAGAAAATTAACTAGGCGTAAAGTATTACATTGATAAACCACAAATCTAGGTGAAAGATAGTCAAACATAAATCAATGAAGGTATCTCATACATCTTATATGGGCATCATCTCTCATAATATATAGTTTCACACAACTATGATACTCATAATTTTTTTTTTTTGTTTTGTTTTTGTTTTTGTTTTGATAATTAACAAATTTCATTAACAAAGGAACAAAAACTACAAATTAATAATGGAATAGAAACTACAAACTAGAAACCATAATCTATCCTAGCTTACTCAAGAGCTAATACATCACAAAAAATAGTAGGGGCCGAGCCAAGAACAAAACAACTTGAGTAATTATTTTTAAGAGACCATGAAGCCAAAATATGAGCAGTTTGATTTTTCTCTCTAGGAGCTCATTTGAACTGAATAGACTGACAAAGAGTTGCCAACTTAGTAGTATCTGAACATAGAACCTGGATCCTCTAAGGAGATGCTATGGATAGTCTATTAATAGCATCTATACAAATCTTTGTATCACTTTCAACAATAGCTTAACCAATATTGTCTGAAACTAATTTTTGTGTTGCCTAGTTGATTGCTTCAGCTTGGACAAGGATATTGATTTTTACTAGTTTTGAGAGAGCAAAAACCAATGCCCCTCTCCAATTTCTAACAGCAATAACAATATACGATATATCACAGCCAACTATGGCGTCACAATTAATCTTAATGACCCCTTTCTCTGGATTAAACCAAGTTGCTACCCTTTGGGGGAAACAACCGGTTTGACTTCCCAATACTCTTGGAATCTTCTTTTAATTAGCTGCAAGGATCTTCCTAAATCCAAGAAAGCCCCTTCAAATAAAACTAAATTCCTTGATCTTCACAATTGATCCAAAATCAGAATTCCATAAAGCAAAGAGGATACGAAAGGGAAGATGCATATTGAATACATAATACGTTAAGTAATTAGACGACACCTACAAAAGCATCAATAATTCATCAGATATGGACTCCTACAAAGAAGTAAAAAAAAAAAAACTAAAATCCCTTTTTGTTGTTTGCCATGTTCAATGTGGACAAACTTGACTCAAAATATGGGGAAGGGAAAAAGTGCTTCTAGTACCTCAAATTATTGCACAATTTTTTTATTATAGCTTTAATTTGTGATAAATGGTAAGCAGTTGTTTATCACTTACATATAAATTGATTATTTTTTCTCTTTCTCTCACTCTCTCTCACAGCACAAACAAAGAATTTGTGAAAATAAGTCATGGTAATAGAATTTTTTTACAGAGTATTATATGCCTGGATTGGGACAAGTAAGTTCACACAAACAAAGTCATAAAAATATGATTATATGTTTGGTCCACAAGCTTCCAAAGCACTGCCACAAATTAAGAGGTAGAGCAGGAAATTAAATATTAAAAAGTAGGTACACGTGGTACGCAATTAAGGCATTAGTACTCAGAGACGGTGGTGCAGATATTAATTTAATTGAATTAAGAAAACAAAAAAACTCAACCAAAACAGGGAAAAAAAAAAAACTATTGAATTTTCCTGCTTATCTTATCAAAGGCATGATTAGCAGCAAAAGAGGAACAAAACTTACCGCTTTAATCAACAAACCAAATAAGGAAATGTGTCAGTTCTTCAGTGTACTACTTGTCTCTTTCTATCAACTTTCATTAATTAAGCAAACAAACCCATCTTGCCTTGAAAGCTCAGATTGATAAAACTAAAGATAACATACATAAATAGTTATCTCTCAAAATTATTATTATTATTTTTATATATTCTTTCTTTATCATAATAATTGAATCAATTGAAAGACTAAATGAAACCTCCACTACTGCATGCTTGGAGAAGATTTTTTTTTTATTTTAAAACATTATCATTTGGAATTGTTAAAACTCAACCCATGTGTGATTTTAAATTTCAACATTATAGTTTTTTTTTTAAAAACTAATTAAACCTTAACATTTTGAAAAATAACAAATTAAATGTCCTTAAACACAATATCCTTCCATTTAAAAGGACTAAAGTTTAATTTGTTATTTTCTAAACCTCATGATTAAATGCACTAAGGTTTAATTTACTATAATATCATGATTTAATGGACTAAGATTTAATTTGTTATTTTTAAATCTCAAATTTTAATTTGCTACTTTTACAAATATCATAAATTAATATGGTTATTTTTATGTATTAAGATTTAATTGGTTGATTGGTTCCACAAACTGTTGAGTTTTAAAATTTAAGACATAATTTTATTAAAAATAAATAAAGAATCTGAGGGTGATAACTTGCCAAGTAGCCAACTGCCAAAGAAATAATAAGGAGTGCCTATATAAATTATACTATTATTCAACCATCAAAATTATGCAGAAAACTCCCATAAAAAAAAATACTATGCAGAAGAAAACAATAAGGACAAGATTAGGGGTTTGGATCTGTCAAGGTGCACCAAACCCCATCAGTGCAATTATCCCTCCCAACAAGACAAGGGTGCACGTTTCTGCAAAAGTAGGAATGCCCTATAAATGAATAAAGGACAGGGTTGCAGATGACAAATCATAACAAATTGCATCCAAAAATTGATAAGCTCCAATTTTGGACAAATAAGTATGGGACTGGACCTATTGAATAATATTAAGGTAAATCATCAATAAAAATCCAAAACCATATCATGGTGCCCATTATCAGGATCAAATTGAACAAAAGGAGACAAAAACCATACAAGAAAGTAAACAAACAAAGATGTCATGAAAAATGAAACCAATACTCAGTCTAGCCATTCATAGAAACTAATTAAACCTCCATTAACTGACCAATTAATCATACTAAGAAAAATTAGCCCTTTTAATTGTTATCTACTCTCTCTCTCTCTCTCTCTCTCTCTCTCTCTTGTTCATCTTCTCCAACATCAACAGTGAGTAATCAGTACCACTAATCAGAAAAAAGCCAAAAAAAAAAAAAAAAAAAGTTACAAACTTTTTTCAGTTTTTTCTCATCAAATCAAGAAGTAGGAGCAGACCCATTAGCAGAAACATGAAGATTAACACTGTAATCAATCTCTTTCTTGCAGCAAAAAGCAGCAGTACCATCACTGACAGTGCTATGATGACCAACCAAACCCATCTCTTTTTTCCTCAAAGTGCTCTTGTTGTTGTGCATCCAAACCCTGAGGACCTTCCTATCAATCCCAACCTCATTGCAAAACTCCTCCACCAAACCGTCATTGCACTTTTGCATTGTCCAACCCAATTTCTCAGAAAACGCAAACATCTTCTCCTTTTGTTCCTGTGTAAACTTGGTCCTGAATCTCTTTTTCCCAAGTGGGTTCTCTGAGGAGGGCTCAGCTGCAGCACTTAGAGATAGCAACATTTGTGGTAAGGATGAGGGCGATGAGTAGTAGTATTGTGATGGTGGTAAGTGTGAGACTGGTGGTGGTGACCTTACTGGGCTTGTACTTGTGCTTGGGCTTGAGCTTGGAGAGGAAAGCTTGAGTTGATGATGAAAGTTAAGAACTTTAGGGACAGTATCAGTGTCACGGCGGTGAAAGTTGCGGTGGCAACCACAAGCAGCACATTTTAGTGAAGTTGGGTCAGAGGGAGTGGCATTGGGTGAAGGTAAGAACTCACCACAACCATCAAGAGCAAGACCACCCATTGTTGCAGCATGGTTTTTGAGGCATTCTTTGTAGGACACTAACATGGGTGGTTCTTGCTGTGGTTTTGGTTGTGGTTGTGTTGGTGGTGGGAGTGGAAGAGGGTGGTGGCGTTTGAGTGAGCCATTGGTGAAAGATAAGGACTTGAAAGGTTGGGTTTGTGGTGGGGTTTCAGCATCTGTATCTGGGGTTGGGGTGGTGGGGATGGTGGGGTTAAAGTCCATGGCTTGGTGATGATGATGGTCAGGGTTAAAGGTTGGAAATTTGGGGGGTTAGGGTTTTGTTAAGGTGAGTGAGAGGGCTTGGAGAATCAAGAATAGGTGTGTGTGTGTCTGATTGTGAATGGGGAAAAAAATGAAAAAAGAAGAAGTTAAAAGGGTTTAAGATATATGATGGTGATGATGGTGCATGGTAGTACAATATAATGGAATTGATGATGGTTTATTGTATTGAGAAATGAGAGGACAAATGTCAAGGTCCTGTGAGAATATATGGCTCTGGAAACAACTGTGTATGAACTGCCCCAAAGGCTAAATACAAATACAATATAAGACAAGACTAATTTTACAATACTTTCATAAATATTCAAGCAATATATTATACTAGTTAATATATACTTGTATCAATAAGAATCTACCATCTCAGTAAATTGAAAATTTTACTGTGTTTGTAGGATATTGATGCTCGAAATGACCAATATTCAAGCACTATACTATAATGACTCCAAAAACAGGTTTTGTATAACACTAATACTTACAACATGAATACAAGCCCATCTAATATTTGTTTTGTGATTTTTGTCTCAATTATTTTTTACTAGGAATATATTCCTTGAAATCAAATCACTTTATTTGTAAATCAGTCCTAGGCTGAAACGTGGATCATGCCCAGTAGCGTATATGAATTGTACAAAAAGTACATTTCAGCACCAGCTATAGACTGCATGCTCTGCATTTTTTTTCTTTTCTTCCGTGTATGATTTTCCCACTATAGTGTGTTACATCTAACATGGTTTGTCTACTTTACCTAAAATCCTCTCCACCATCTTTGTTCATGTTTGCCCTTATCATTGTACCATCCACATCTTCAAACTATTTCAAAATTTTTAAAGGTTATCTGTTTTTGGCTTGGAATTGATCAGCTTTGCCTGAATTGCCAAATTCATGATTTAGTTTTTGACAACCTGCCAAATTTGGCTTGGCCATTTTTATGAAAAACTCAACAGTTTATTTCAATTATTGTTTTAAATAATACCCTTCTTTTATGGGCTGCCTTGAATTCAACTAAAACATGTTATGTTCCAAATTTTAAGTGGTTTCAGATTGTGACACATATTAGAAGTGGGAGAAGAACCTTTAATTACAAAGCCTAATTTTATAAGCCAAGTATAAGATTAGATGATGATGGCAAATTGAAACCTAACTTCAAGTTAACTTGAACTTGCAAAAGCTTAATTAGCATGGTGCTTAAAAAGTAAAGAATGCTTTTTAACAAGAAAAATTACCATAATAATAATAATAATAATAAAGGTAAAGATTGCATGTCACCATTAAAAACAAAATTGAAAATGTTGATAAAGGGGTAGCTCTAATAAGAAGTAAAGTATGTTGATTTGTGCCCACTTTTTACTTATCATTTCTTCACGCTTACACGTGTTAAAAACACAGCTCTAATGCGGCGACATGCCATGTTATCCCATTTATAAACATCTATCAAAATTTTACATTTTATTTTTATTTTTATTTTTTTAATGTAAAAAAATTCACAAGCTTTAAAATCAATACATTTTGTGACTTCATAATTAAACAAGTTTTGCTTTAGGACAGAGTGATGCTTGACTTATAAGGCTTGTTTAACGAGACTTTTTTCTCATTTTATTTAATTTTTTTATATTTAAGTTCTCTTAAAACTATAGAATTGAATGGACTTCAAACATACATAAAATGGACATTTTATTGGTGTGTACTTCAACCTGATTACAATTTTCTGAAATTGTTTTGGCCTCATGATGAAATTTCTATGAAGAAAGAGCAACTCCTATATAACCAATTTTTGCTATAAAAAAGAAAAAGAAAGAAAACACTCTACTTTATTTTCGAGACGATTGAAATAGAAAAAAGTTTTCCTTTGAATTAGTTTGAAAAAATTTCTTCCAACCCATTACGTGGTGATTCATAATATTATTCACATGTACAAGATCAATTCAATATCACTTGAGGTCTATGGCAAAAAAAAAAAAAAAATTTAGTACCTTATATTTTTAAATATCAATTAAATAAATTTATTTAATACTAAGAAAATCAAGATTAATTTCATATAGAGAATCAAAAATCATAGTTTAGCATAAAATTTAACAAAAAGAAATTAAAATTTATTTATTTTTTAAATAAGGTTTATTTTATCTTGGATATGAAACGATGCATGATTAAGTAAAGTTGTAATTTAATTTTTAATTTTGATTTTGGTGTTAAGAGAGAGACAAATATTGTTTTGGTATGTGGCAATTTGAGAGATTAGGTGGATAATATTGAAAATTTACCAAGTATGATATTGGTTTACAAAAATTAAATTCTTAATTTGTAAGAGGAAATCATGATCATTGATAATTTCACACATTTACAACAACTTCTAAACAGTTTATGGTTTCAATTAGATCAAGTTTCTATTAGTCTAATATTTTAAAAGACATTAAATAAGGGAAAATTGGTGTATAACATTTTTTTAAAGTAAAAACATTATCATCATAAAATTTGGGCTTTTTTTTTTAACCGTAGGAGCTAGGGTCCTTTCTATAATAAATGTGAGGGCCTTTTGTAGCGGGGGGGCTTTAGACCTAGACCTTGAGCTGACCTATAAATATATTATTATTCATTGACTCATTAAATAGTTATGTACCAAAAAAAAATACATGGGAATAATTTTATCGATTAATAATCTTCTTCCAAAACCGGTTTAAGGTAAACTTTTAACAAAAGGTATACTCCTTTTTTCATTTGAAATATATATGTTAGTGTTTCATTTAGAAAAAGAAAAGAAATATTGTAGCCCATCCAAGTTGAACCAAAGCAAGATGTGATGCTTTTGTCGTTTATGTCTCTAATAAAAGGCCAATGGATAATCATGCTTCATTAGCATCCAAGACTAAATATTCTTCTCCATATAAGAATTCATGTGGATTTCAAACCATCCACCAATTTGAGAGAAGAAGAAAAAACTAAAAAAGGGGTTCTCTTCTCTATAATGTGCAATTGCTGCGCCTACAAAAGAATAATATGATGAGAGAAAGTGTGAGTTACACTCATAGCTCTAGGCCTGTGTAGAGAGAGATATGACTCTTAGTACTCACAGAGTCAAAGAAGTTCTTAATGGCTTAAAAAACATTGCTCTGACATTTATGTCATCATCAAACAGCACGCGCATTGTCCAAGATGACACAAAGTTTAAAACAGGACACTGCAGGATTTTGATGGATTAACCAATTGGGATGAAGATTGAAGAACATTTTTTCTTTCTTTCTTTTTGGCTAAATAATGGATTAAGAGAATCACAGTCAACCAAGCTATGTTTGTGACTTTGTGCATGTAGATAATATAATTTTTTCTTTCTTTTAAGGAGTTTTTGGTTCTCACTTATGATTTCTGTTCCAGATATCCGACAAGAGTGATATTACAACACTTAGAATAAAGCACTCAAAATAAATTCGTTGAAAATTTCATTGATTTAGACAGAGTTATGCATAATATAATTTGGGTAGCCCTACACTTGTGATACTAGATTCAAACACGCGGGAGGTAGGGGTGGAACTAGAATTTTAAGGGCACGATTTGTGTCCAACATTCAGTTTCACTGAACACGCTTGTCCGCATTTCAGCGTGTCTAGTAGAACTAGACACAGACTCTTCCCTTTCAAAAATGGGGGCCAAAGATAAAATTTTATCTAATGTAATAAGATTATAGAAGATATATGAAGTGTTTAGGAAGGCATTCATATATATATATATATATATATATATTAAAATTTTAGCTAAATTAAGGGTGAAATTTCAATTTTTGCAAAGTTTGGGAGGGGGACCAAGGATCTATGTAGTTCCGCCCTTGGTGAGAGGTAGAGTGGAAACATCACTTAAATTTAAGACCATTTATTCTAATAATGAACAAATTATCATTTGATCCCAAAACTTAATCATTATTTTAATACCCTAACTATACCAAAATAGAACATTTTCAACTTCTCTTGGGCATAATGATCAGTAAGTGTTAAATGAATTTATGATAATAAATTAATAAATCAATATTATTAAAGATATCACAACCAAATCCTAGTCAAGATATAAATTACTTAGAATGCAAACAAAGAAATCTTAATCTTACTTGTATCACAAATGTTGCAACCTTAATTTAATGTTTTTTTAGTATAAGGTATAGTTTACTATAAATACCTTACTATATATGGGTTCATTGTAATATGCTAAACTTAATAATAATAAAAAATGTAGTTATTAAAGGGCTTTTTGCAAAATATGTCGGTTGTCGGCACGCATCGCGTTTTTAATTTAATTTAATTTCTTCTACTTTCACGATATCATTTCCACAAAGAAAATGGGGAAAGAAAAACCAAATTGTATATATATAAATATATATATATATATATAAATAATAATAATAATCTATCTTCCTAAATCCTTTAATGGGATCTTATCAGTCATGGTCAATAGATCGAACAAGGAACATGGCTTTTTTCTACAATAATTGAGGCATTGTTATGGTAGGGGAAGACATATCCTACAGCTAAGGGTGGTTAGGCACTCAAAGTAGCCCAAATGCAATGGTTGAGAAAGGAAGAATGAGTCTTTAATTTTTTAGCACCAAGCTAACATTAGAGCCAACACCTTTTAGAAAGAAAAAGAGTAGTCACTACTCCCACTAGGCTCCAAATTATTAACAAAAACCATGAATCCAACCCCAAAGGCCCTTCTAATGATGTGGGGACCCAAAACTAGTCAAATGGCCCACATTTTAACTTGCATATATTTGTTTGGAAAATTGTGGCAGAGTGGGTGTTTTTATTTATCACACTTCACAAGTGACAAGTGCATCAGCAATTGCTGTGGGTGGATCAGCATCAACCTAATGACCTAAAAGCATTTATGTTCTCTTGCATGCAATATTTAGAGAGGATAAGATAAGGTTATGGAGTGAAAGTCATTAAAATATCTTCAAAGCCTGCCAAGGATAAGAATAATCCAACTACAATAGAGAATAGAACATTATATAATCTTATTTATATGATTTTAGTTTGATGATAAGAAACTTTACCTGTTAAACAAATAGAAGCAGCTACAATATCTTTTATTTATTTATTCGTAACTTCATAACAAAGTATCTTAAATTTTCTTCTCAAAAAAAAAAAAAAAAGTATCTTAAATTTTATGCCAGAACCACAAAATTTAATTCTTGTTCTTTAGAGAAGGAGATAGAGTTTGGTCTTTAATTCTTTCATCCTCTCTTTTGTTTTTGATCTTTAATGCTCTTTTTGTTATTGACCCCTTTTTGGTGGAAGAAAACAAATTTAATAGGCTCTTTACCTTAAAGTCCTTATCCTAATCATGTCATGTTACTTATAGACCTGGACAAAAATCACATTTAACCCTTTAATGCTTTCCATATTGATTTAATGATTTCCCAGACCCAGAGAGTAGATTTTGGCTTTATTCACTGAACGACATGCATTATCAAAGATTTCCACTAAAATCTACAATCAAATTAATTGTAATTAGATCGATATTTGATGATAGTTCTTAACAAACATGATTTACCTAGTGAACCATATTATAGAGTGGTAGTAGGCTTTTCTTATTCTCTCAATGCCAATAAAGATGTATTCTCCGTTGTTTTCTAAGTAAAACTTTGCCTCCTAGACTCCTAGTATGATACTGTGTTTGTATTATTTTATTTCTAATTTAAATGCAAAGCTACGGCACCAGTTTGAAATAATAATAATAATAATAATAATAATAATAATAATAATAATAATAAAGATGATTGGAAACCAAACCACCTTATACAAATTTCGAATTTATTCAATAGACCAACTGAAAAGAGTAAAAAAAAAAATTGTATTTTCTATCGTGTTGGTCAAAAAGGAAATGGGGTAGTCTATGCCTTAGTCGGGAGAGTTAAATTATCATTTTTTGTTGTTGGTCTAGATGGAATATGTTCCACCTAACATTTGTACTACTCTTGTAAACAATTTTTCTTGTTGATGAATAACACAATATAATATTGTTCTTAAAAAAAAGGGATGAATATTAATCTTATTACTATTTTCACTTGTGCATTTGGAAATAGTCATTGGAGCTAGTCATAGTTAGATCGAGAATTTGACACTCTCAAAATTAAATGTAAACCCATTGGATGTGCCTAGAGATCTTACGTTCAGACAACCATACTATCAATTCATTAGGTTTTTGCAATGTGTCATAGATAAGGAGTAGAATAGTTTGGACGAAGGATAGGTGACTACTAAGTAAAATGATATATTATATAGATATATATATATATATATTATTTTCAAAAAAAGATAAAATATAAGTCTTACCAAAGTGAATATTAAATGATAAAAAGTTAGATCTTTTATGATTAAAGATGGGTTGAGTCACTCATGGTTTATTAACCACCCATGAGCCATCAACTTCTTAGGTTTTTCTCCCATTACAAAAAGCCAAGAATTTGTTTGCGTGACATTATAATTTAATGTCACTGTTAGTCATGTAGGTTGTTTCATCCATCCTTATAGGTAAGGACAAATACATTAACAAAAGTTTATGAATTATTCTAATACATTTAAAACTTTATAAACCATTTTGAAACATAAAGCAAGTGTTAAGGACCAAAATAAAAATTCAACTTAATTATAAATTATAAGTCTAATTTTGGTATTTTTGAATCATAAAATATAATTATATATATAGCAGCGATCTCATCCAGGAAAACATATATTAATTATCTATAATTGTGTTGTGCATTATTTATTTATATTAGAGTGATCTATATACTTTTGCCATGTGTCGCATTTCTTGTGATTTTCTTTATTTAGACTTTCACCGCAATAAAATTTACATTTATATGTCAAAGTATATATTAGTTCATTGAATTAGACAATGGAGTAAACGTATATTTTAATTATTTCTAGTTGTGCATTAATTATTTATATTAGAGAAATTTATATGATTTAAAAAAATTATATAAGAAACTATATTTATTTGAAATAATAATAATAATAATAATAATAATATTATGATATTCTTCCTCATATTTAGTTGTTTTGATAACAATTGACACAAAAGCCATAAAAAATTAGTGTTAACCATTTAGATTTCTCAACTTTTTTAGTGACATGTAATATATATATATATATATATATATAAAATATTAATGCACAACTATAGTATTTATTCTATGTAATTAAAAAGATTATTATTAGGATAAATATATTTATTTTGTTATATTAATTATTTTAAGTGGTACATTAATTAATTATTTGAGAATTATGAAATTTTGATGACATTTTAACTATTTATATGAGAAAAAATTGATTTACTCAAATTAGTTACTTTTGCAACAGTTGAAATAAAGTCCAACAAAAGAATTTTTTTTTAATAACACATAATCAAGAATGTAAAAATAAATAATTGAAGGATATTTTCATTTTTATTTTGTCAAAATGATATTTGCATTCTTTAGTATATATGCAAGAAACATGCTTATCTATCATTAAATTTTCAAATTTGTAAAAACTTATATAGTAAGAGTAAATCACTACACCCCACTTTTATTGTCTTTCCATTTTGTCTATCAAATAGAACACTAAAAGTTACAAAATTCTACAACAAAAATTATTGAAATATTGGAGGAAATTAATATCAAGAATTCTTGAATTCTTATTCTTTCAATTATTCTTAAATTTCCAAAATTCTTGTTATTAAACACTCTATACATTAATTCTAAAATGAAATTTATTCAATTCGTACCCCTCCTCTCAATGGTATCTTTCATCTCATCCATCCATCATTCTCATTACAAACTATTGCCAAATTAGCTAATAATCAAAGCATATTTGCAGGCTATTTAACTCGGTTTAGTTGTGGGTCATTTACCTCAACTAGGTTTTATTGAAATATTAGGTTTAAGGCCCAAATTGTCAAATGATGCTTAGATATAAATCCAACATGTGAATTGATGTTTTTGCCTTGAACTTTGCATGTATTTGGCCCATAAGCCCACCTGTATTAGTTAAGTTTGCATTGGGAGCAAGTGCTTCCAGCCTCCAGGGTTCAGATGACTAGCATAGTGAATTATGCAGTTTACTAGAGTATCATATTCTCAGAAATTCTTACATCAATATTTTTGTAACATGTTAATATTTCTTTTAATTTGTTAACAAGAAAAACTATTAAGGGTTTATATCATTATAGAAAAGATATGATTTTAAGGGCTATGGATGTTATTACTCTACAATCTACATAACTAAGATAAAAAGAATTAGTCCATAATCACCTTCTTTTAGCTAAGCTAAAATTAGCATTAATATTTTCTTATTCTAACTTTTAAGTTTACAAAATATATTTAAGTTTATCTCAAAAAAAAAAATATATATATATTTATATAAAAGTGGAGTGCTCAAAAATCAGAATCAATTCCATAATTAAAATCGCATTCCTCTTACATTTATGTATATTGATTATTGATAAAGAATTATGGAATAGCAGAAAATTTTTAAAAAATGAAAATAAGAAATTGAGAACTTCTTAAACGTCCTCATAAATCAATTTCATATCACGAAGGAGATTGAAGAAGTTGAACTACCAAAACTCTTTTTTTCCATAATCACATTAGATTCAATTTCAACACGTTTTCCCTCTTTCTATTAGGTTTCATTGCATGCCTCCACTGTAACCAACAATAACAAGTCTCCAGTAAGGGCTGTAAGGCATAAGGCTTCCCTGTAAATGCTTTTCGCTTAAATTTTAAGGTCATTTTAATTTTAGGTTAGAATTTCTGAAGGAGTAGCTTGGTAGACTTATAAGAATTTGATTTTGAGGTTAGATTTAGAGATGAAACTAGAAGAAACAGTGGTGGAGCCAAAAAATTCTCTTTGGGGCTGCAATTAACTCTAATCTAATATAATGCTTTATTCACTATATATATATATATAAATATATATATAATTAAAAATTAAGGAAAAAAAAAAACTTCGATACAGTTCCTTGGTTGCAACACATTAAGTTTCTTAATTTAAGTTAAACACATAATTGAATTGAATTTAATTCCCCTTGAGATAGATTATATTGCTTGTACTGTATACAAACATTTTACACACACACAAAAGAACACTATATATAACTTTGGGAGGATTATGACTAATTTGTTTCGGAATTATCTAGAAATATGCTTATACTAACAAGAATTTAAACATGTGAAAAATTTTGAGGGGGCGAAATATCTTTTTTTTTTTCTAGGGGCAAATTTTAAGGAGTCTTTTGGCTAAAAATTGTAAAAAATAGAGTTTATTGGTGTTATAAATACTGTTCAAAGTTATTTGGCAAAATGAGGAGAGAGATTGAATTTCGGCAACAGTGTTGCCGAAATTGCAAGAAAAAGTAGAATGTGTCAGGGGAGAGAGAAGATTGAATTTTGGTAATGAGATTACCGAAATTCTTGTCCTGCCTGTGCCCGAAATGGAAACCAATTGTGGCAATGGCATTGCCGAAAATGGGAGGAAAAAAAAAAAAAAGAATTGTGGCAACCAAGTTGCCGAAAATGGAGGGAAAAAAAAAATGCTACGCCCACAATATTTTTCACAACAAATTACAGGTGTTTAATTGTTATTGGTTCAAATTTGAACCTAACACTAAGATTACTTTTTTGCCCCAATAATAACAATCAGTAACAACCATCCACTTAGGATTTATTGTAAAAATATTGTGAAAATGTTGTGGACGTATCATTTTTTTTAAAAAAAATTGTGGTGCTAAAAGAGAAGGAAAAAAAAAAAAAAAGTAAAAGTAAAAGTGGCAATGGCATTGCCGAAAATTTCGCAATGCCATTGACACTTTTACTTTTACTTTTTTTTTTTTCTTCAGCACCACAATTTTTTTTAAAAATGATACGTCCATAACATTTTTACAACAAATTCTAAGTGACAGGTTATTACTGATTGTTATTATTAAGGAAAAAAATAATCTTAGTGTTAAGTTCAAATTTGAATCAATAACAATTAATCACCTGTAATTTGTTGTGAAAAATGTTGTGGACGTAGCATTTTTCCCTCCATTTTCGGCAACTTGGTTGCATCAATTCTTTTTTTTTTTTTCTCCCATTTTCAGCAATGCCATTGCCACAATTGGTTTCCATTTCGGGCACGGGCATGACAAGAATTTCGGTAATCTCACTGAAATTCAATTTTCTCTCTCCCCTGACACATTCTACTTTTTCTTGCAATTTCGGCAACACTGTTGCCGAAATTCAATCTCTCTCCTCATTTTGCCAAATAACTTTGAACAGTATTTATAACACCAATAAACTCTATTTTTTACAATTTTTAGCCAAAAGACTCAATTTTAAGCCTAATAATAATATAAGGGGAAATAAAGAATTTTAAAAAGTTTGGCTAATAGACTCCAATTATCCTAATTTTAGATTGAATTTCTCTAGGAGTAGCTTGTACACTAATGTGTTCTTTAGGAGTAGCTTATACGTTAATGTGTTTTTGAGGTTTCTCCTCAGATCAAACACATGTGGGGAGTAAATTTAAGAGACAAATTAAGAGACTCCAATGAAAAACTTATAAGATAGCATCTTAGCATTCCCATATCATTCTTATAGCTGTAGCTTAATGAATTCAAAATTTGCCAAATTGGCAACTAGATTTGAAATTTTTTACTGCCCTGTCTTGCTATACGGCATATACAGAATGCACATATAGCAGTGCTAGACAGTAGACAGAATGGAAACATTAACTCTCTATGGTAATTTATTACATTAAATTTTTAGATCACATGTTCTGAAATTTCTCATAGTAATAATATAAGGGTATTAAGCAATTTGGTAGGCCCTGAAGCAATTCACTTGTAAACTTCCTCATTGATTGCTCCAATAGCTTCTTTACCCATTCCAGTGAATCTTTATCCAAAGTATTATAAACACATTAATGACCATATTTCTAACAGGTTCCAGAGCTTGTGCCCACTTACCATTATTCACCTTAACCACCAGTTGCATGATGCGTCAGATTTGTTGGGTCCAAGTTCAACAAACATTTTTGACAAACTGCACTGAACCAATGATATGCTTTGTAGCCTCTGCAAGCAGTTGATAATCACAAGAAATAGGGCACCAATATCTAATTACATTTAAGACTATATAAAGTTTATGAATCCTAAAAATGAAGCAGAGACCAAACCCAGATTTTACAAAAATGAAAGGCTTACAATGTATATTAAAAATAATAAGAACCAATGGAAGATTATAGTGTTTATGAATCCAAAAAAAAAAAAAAAAAGACTTTTATAGTTCAACCTAATGGTCATCAAGCACGCTTGGTCATGCAAGTTCAAACTAATCAAAGCTGATCATTAATTTTCAAATTCACAATTCCAACTTAAGAACCAATACTTTTATAGTTGGATTTGACCCAGCTGCACTATAGTTTTATAAAGCAAATTGCTTATTTAATGTAGCTGATCCCAAAATTTTGGGACTAAAAGGTCCGTTTGGATACAGCTTATTTTGCTGAAAACTAAAAACTGAAAAATACTGTAGCAAAATAATTTTTAAATATGTAAATAGTGCCGTGTGGCCCATTTTTAATGAAAAAATTGCTAAAAAGTGAGGTTTGTGGGTCCCATGTTCACGGGACCTACAGGTGTTGTTGAAAAGTCAAATATTACAGCTAAAAAAAAAAGGGAAACGCAGACGCTGGACGTGCAAACGCGCATTCCAAACGTACAATCCTAATCACAAGTCACAGAAAGAGGTATTCCAGTGATGAGATTGCTGAAAAACATTAGAGGAAATAAGCACTTAAAGTCACAGAACAATAGTTAAAACATTTTTGCAAATTAGTTACAGAATAAAAAGCAACTCTTATTAGTGCATCTTTTTCTCTTCCAGCCACTCTCGCATTAGAGCCATAGAATAATCCACCGACCACCGTCACCTTAAAGACATAGCAACAATTTGCAACTCTCAAGGCCAATGATCTATACAGAGCCAAGGATACCATGCATGAGTGAAAAAACTTAAAATGTCTACCTCCAAGTTAGTTCCTTCCATGTAATTTCATCAATATGGGAGCATGTCAAGCATGATTTTCTAAACAAAAATCAAGTCGCCATCGCCTTTCTTCCTTCCCTGTCTGAATATAGATCTTAGATTCTTCAACATCAGAATTAGGATCTACAAATGCTGCCACCTTGGATAACATTTCACGTAGGACAACTTTTAGCAATGAAACCATGTCAAAGTTCTCCTGGTAATAAAGGAATAGCCATTTATAAGTTTCCCTTCCAACTTTCTTAAATGATAAAAGTTCTTCCAGGCTCACTAATTCAAAGAAACAACATGTTAATTGTTAACTTCCAAGATGAACCAGTAGAACAGAAAGGGTTATTGATTATGACATGATCATTCCTTATCTTTTTTCCAAGTTTCATACTCAAGAATGCACATAACAAAAATACCAAAATTCAATTCTATCATGCACGACAAACTACGACATACATAAAAACATAAAGAGGATCTACAATTACCATTACTATGAGGTGTGAACTCCAAATTTTGTTCAAGCCAGTCATAGTAACAAAGAAGGTAAATGAAAAACCAGGTCAAACAAAATATTTTGCTTGTTCTCAATTAGCAGCAAGCAAAATAAAATCCACTCTCATATTACAAGCTCTTTTATCCTTAAGAGTAAAAACCAATCCCCTTTTCACAGATATTTGCTAATGTAATGCCAAAGAAGTATTTATTCAACAGTTTGTAAACAATCCCCTTTTTCACATAAATTTAATCAAGAAAAGAAATAGATTTCCTTGCAAACAGAATCCAATATGCAGTAACTAATTATCAACTCTTAGAGACTAGAATCAAACAAAAAGACTAATAAAAAATAGTAAGGTAATGTATGGAGAAAAAATTATCCTCTATGGAAATTTTTTTTAGATAAAATTATCCTCCATGCTTGTGGGCGTGAATAAACGGATACATATTTCTGAAGTTAGTGTCACATGTATAGAAATTGTATTAAAGTAAAACAATCATGATTCTTATAGGCAAATTAACCTATGAAAATAATTCTTTGCCACTTTTCTTTTATGATACATGTGGGCGTCATAGTTCACTATTGTGACAACGATCCAATGAAGGCATTGTAGCACATACCCATTAGTCTCAATTTTTTGCTCTTCAATCTTGTATCATTCTCATTGAGATTCATGTTATTGGTACAAAGAAAATTTATCAATTTTTACAAGAAACTTTATATGATTTTCGATTATTAAATCAACACTATAGTTTACCTCCTCGGTCAACATTGTTGAACTCCTCCACATATCACCTAGGCAAATAGAGAAAGAATGAATGGGAGGATGAAACACTAAGGGCATTACTTCAATTTTCACTCAAAACTATGGACATCTTAGTAGAATACCAATGTTCTCCTCCTATCAAATATTGTTGCTATCCAAAATTTTAAAGGGCATCTAAGCCCATTTGGCTTGGGGCCTTGAATAGGCCCAAAAACCCAGACAAACAAAGAAACCCATAAATTGGTGCAAAAGCCCACGAAGGGTATGAAAGAGCCTATGCATAGGATTGGCCATCCTTGTACAGAGCCCAAGAAGAAAAAGACAAAAGGAAGAATAAAAAAAAAGATTATGGGGCTCTAACCTATGAAAGCTAGCATCAGAACGAGCCACAAAATAAAATAACTGAAATGCATGTGAAATAAACGAGGAGGTGGTGACTGACTGACTGGTCCTTCTCATTTGCGTAAAGCTTTAATGGGTGCATTTGTCCAAGAAAACATCTATACCTACCAGGTGTAATGGACAAGGCGTGGCAAGTCATTTTCTCTTGGTTCAGTGATAAAGCCAATGTCAATAGTCTAAGGGTGTACATGGGTCAAATTGGGCAGGTTAAAGGAAAAAAATTTCATCCACACATCTTAAAAATTGTAGCCAATTTCTAATCAACTTTGCTTTACTCCTCTCCCTCACATTGCATCCAAACAGGCTAATATAGAATACGAAAGCACAGAGAAAATTACACTCTTTAGATTTAGTCAATTGTCACTTGTCTTTTAAATTTCATTTTTTTGTTGTTTTGGTCCCATAAGTTTGCATTGTACTAATAGTCTTATAGTCTAATATTATTTAAAAAGATATAGCTATTAGCTTTCTGATATGGCCAAACTACGTCAATGTAATTCTCTTTCTTTCTTTCTTTTTATTTATTTATTTATTATCTTGGTTCAGTTGTCTTTCTATCTTATTTTATTTTATTTTTACTATTTTTCACATTCATCACTTATTCACGTTCTCTACGAAAATGGGGAAGAAAACTAAATTATATATATATAAATAAAATAAAATAAAATAATCTATTTTCCTAAATCCTTTAATGGGATCTTATAAGTCATGGTCAACAGAACAAGGAACATGGCTTTTTCTGCAATAATTGAGGCATTGTTATGTTAGGGGAGGACATATCCTACAGTTAAGGACGGTTAAAGTAGCCCAAACGCGAAAGGGAAAATGAGTCTTTAGCTCCAAGCTAATAACACCTTTTAGAAATGGAGTCACTAGGCTCCAAATTATAACAAAACCAGAGTCCACCTCCAAGACCCTTCTAATGATATGGGCCCCCATAACCAGTCAAGTGGCCCACATTATTTTGTTTGGGAAATGGTGGCTGTGGGTGTTTTATGATTATCACAATTCACAAGTGAAAAGTGCATCAGCAATTGTGGGTGGATCAGCATCAAAACCCAAAAGCATTTACGTTCTCTTGCATGCAAATATGTAATATTTTAGAGAACAATAAGATAAGAATCATCGAATAGAATATAACATAATCTTATTTTTATGACTTTGGTTTGTTATTTCTTCTCTTTTATTTATTTGTTTGTTTATTTATTTTATATGTTAAGCTTATGAATTCAAACCTTTCTTTTTCCTTGAGAATTGCTTGTGACTCAAACTTAAGTCATTTATTTGTCGAGTAGAAACTTCATTTTAGTAAATTAGAAATTCCTCTTATTTATTTGATCATAATAAAGTGTTTTATCAAGAGCTATTAACTCAACTTCCATTTTCTGGTGTTTCTAACAAAAATGTCTAGAGTTCAAATTTCCTACCTATTGTAACTATTGAATTATAAAAATAATTATAAAAAAAAAAAAAATATTCAATTTGAGAATTGAGTTTGGCTTTTTGAGAATTTTGAGTTTGGGACTTAGGTATGAGAATTTCTAGTTTGATTCATGGTTTAGTTTTGATTGAAATTTGAGAATTTGAGTTTATTTTTTGAGAATTTTTTAGTATGGCTTTTTTTATGATTCAAGGAAAAATACTTTCATTTTACATATATCACCCCCAAACATTTGAAAATAATTTCTTGAGCATTTTTAGGTACATAACCAAACACTATAAAATGAAAACATTTTCAGTAAAAAAATTTACATATAAAATATGAACAAAGTTTATCTACAAAATTGGATATCTTTTTATTGGAGGTGAATTTTGACAAATCCACCATTGGATTACATTTTCTTTTTATATCCTCCATGCTCTTGCATAATTTCTAAAAAAATTAAAAATTAATAGCTATGTTATCAATAAATTATTTAAATTGTAAATTTTTGTAGTTTAAAATTATGCATAAAATATAATCTTATAGATAATATAGTAAATAATATTCAATTGGCACAAAATTTGACATGTGTATTAAGAGTGTAAAAAACATACAATCCAATGATTATATTTTGACGAAATATGTAATAATGTTAATAATATTGAGTAAAGTTATAACTTTAAACTGCAATCAATTTTATAACTAAATTTTATCCATAATTTATATTTAAAAATGTTTTACCGCAAAACAAAAGAGGTGTATGTTTAAGTTTAGAGCCACACGCATTAATTAACGCACAAGCAGACGCATACACTTCGAAATAAATTAGCATGCTTAGTTGCTTACACATACTGATCAGAAGATTCAGAACCCATGCTAGCTTAGATCGCACTCAAAGACCACCCCTTGACCAAACTCAATAAGCCACCCCACCACAAATCGAATAGTACCTCCACAAGCCACCACCATCAAAGTTCGAACTCAAATTCAAACCACACAAATCTTCCAGCCCATGTCGTGAATCCATGCCCATCATCGATCCAGAGAGAAAACAAGTTGCGAAGAAGGATAGTCGAAGAGAGGAAGGTTTGAACAAGCAAGGGAAGTGGGGGTTTCGGTTGGGATAGGAGAGAGAGAGAGAGAAGTGTCTAACATTAGGCCCAAAAACCAGTTGTCCAATAAACTCAAATGTCGCTTATATAAGCCCAATTTATGATCATGCCACCAACTTGGGCCAACAATCAAGCCCACATCCAAACCCTAATCAAAGCCTAGATGCTCATCCAACCCAAACTCATAGAATTAATCTAAGCCTAAACCCAGTGAATTAATCCCAATCCCAAGCAAATAGAAATAATCCAAAACCGTTGATGCTCATCCAAAATTGCCTTTGGGTGTAACCAAACTTTGTAAAAATAGAACTTGCTCCGTGCCCCAAATTCAGCTGCTTGTTCATCATAAGCCGAAACAATAAGAAAAATTATGGTGGCGTATTCGAACATATTTGTACTCTTGCTCGATCCAGTGCCCAGACGTTCCTGGCAAAAGGGTATTCCCAATCCCACAGTATATGACAAATTCACACAATTGATGAAGTCTTACCTTGAATCGAGTGAGATATTATGAAAATACATATATTTCTCGATTTACAATTTATTTCATGGTTGAGGTATGTAATGTAATTTCCCGGGAAGACATTTCAACTTATTATTGGAAAATGTGTTGTACATTTCATATGTTTTGAAGATAAAATCACTTTAATATTATTATATGTGTGTTTTTTTAATTAACAAAGTGATTGTCAATTTCTCAACAAAAAAAACAGAGTGATTGTCTATTTTCTTTCCAACACGGCATGATATTATTTTTTGTGGGATTATAGATTCCATTAAAATAACAAAAATAGGGTCGCAGGTATGGTTATTATCCCAGCTTACTACAAAATCCCAAATTGACATGGCATAACATCACTAGCAATAGTAAAGTTTGCTGTTATTTAAACCCATAAAATCAAACTCACAAGGGCTTCCTATCTTACTAAACCACAAAAATTTCTATATTTTATTAAAATGGCACCACCAATTTATATTGAAATATGCACGTGATTTTCTTAAGGAGTTCCATTAAGTCTTGATCAACTAAACAAGAAATGTGTCCATCTTTTATTTGTGGATAAAATCAATTGCTATTAAAGCCTTATGGTGTATCCCCAAGTCTTGGGGGATGTTCAGGGCTCCCAAGTTCAAGTAGTAACCCAAGGGGGAATGGGGTAGATTTCAACCAAAAGAAAAGTTTCATGTTGTAGTCTATGTCTTAATCACTTTCTCCGTGTGGGAGATTATTGGATCCCATCAAAGCCACATGTCAACCCAAATTTTTTTTTTTTTTTTTTTTTTTACGTGGCATTAACATACTTTGCCACATGTTTATATTCTAAAGTTTTTTTTTCCAATTGCTGACATCACCTAAGTGACATCATCCAGATGACCTAACAAATCCATGTTTCTCTTATAAATGAAAATGAGCCACATAAAATTCAATAATTGATCATTTAACAATTGTGAAATTGTAAAAATAAAAAAATAAAAGTATTGTATACATAGTATTGCCGAAAATCTCGAGAGAACAAATCCCAAGGAAAAATCCTATAAAAATAAAAAAATAAAATAAAAAAAGACTTTGATCCTGCCGTTCTTATCTTCCTAAAATCCTAGTTCTCCTCATAATTAATCACCATCGTCCTTACCACAAAATAGAAAAATCACCATCAGAAATAGCCACTACCCAGCAATTACAACAACTACAACATCAACGTCGCAACAACAACAGACCCACAAGTAACCCCTTAAATCCCTTCTACGTACATATCATCTCCATCACTGCATATATACATAGATTCCCACAAAAAGCACACACCCACATACACAACTCACACATTGATTCACGCACATAAACACAAAAGCTCACAACTACTTTAATCTATTCCCACACACGCATATACATTCCATAGTTCCATATACATTAGCATGCTTACACATACCCATCAATGCAGACACTAGCACACTTAAATCACACTCAAATTAATCAGGCATGTCCATCATCATGGTTGTCCAACACAGGCCATCCATGATTGGTGCCATTAAAAAATCAGAGCCCAAAACCCTTCAACCTTTCTGCCATAGGTAAAATATATTAGCCCAGAGACAGAGAAGCCACAAGCCTAAACCTTGGGCCAAAAAACTAGTTAGTCGAATAAACCCAAATGTCTCTTAAGTCCAATTCAATAACCACTAACTTGGGCCCGAAAATCAAGCCCACATCTAAATCATAAACAAAAGCCAGAAGCTCATCCAACCCAAACTAATAGATTAAATCCAAGCCCAAGCAAATAAAATAATCCAAACCCAAGCCCTTTTGAGATTCAAGCCCAACTCCAATGTCCCAGGTCAGACTAGGCCTATTTCTGGTGGGTTAATTTAATCAAAGCCTATTGGGCCATAGGCCCTCAAATAATCACAAAATTAGTAAAAACCAAAATAAAGAAAAAAGTAAACCAAATTAATTAAACATTAAACAAAAAGTGAACCAACATGCAATGCATGCAATCTATTCCAAAGATGTATGAGTATTGATGGGGAAGGACAAGTGTAGCTCGTCCCTGAGTTGTCGTCCACAGAATGCAAGTTACCACAACAGTTGGGCCTGCCCCTACTCGTCCATTGTATCATTCATGGGATGTCTTAATCTTTTATGAGAAGCTCGTCTAGACTAAGGAAAATCGTCATGGACGACCCTTCAACACTTGGGAATATTTCTAAATGTAAGATTTATCTACAAGAGCTTATGAATTAGACCACGTGTAACCATTTTAATATATGAGTAAGATCCTGATTCATCGCTATAACTTCCTGCCAAGTACTTAATTTCCAATGACGGTTGTAGAAGATGAGAGTAGATATCATAACTTCTATAGCGGTTGTAATAGTTAAGTTTAAACCTTCAAACTTCCACAAATATGGGAGAAGTTACAAGACAAGTAACCACTCCAAAGCACACTATATAAACACTCATCCTCATCAAACGAAAGTAAGTTCCACTATTTTTGCCAAAAAGAAAAAGTTGGAGTTCTTGAGTTTAAAAGAGAGAAACTAACTTAAGCATAGGAGGGTTCTTGGCCGGTCCACCCCGGTCTCCTTTGATTTTGTTTCATTTTTCTTTTCAGGCCTTCCAAGAGATTACCAGCCCTTTGAAATTCGAAGCATTCAGTCTACTGATTTTCTATGCATCATCAAGTATGATTAGAGAAATACATGAGAACGTGAGAAAACAAATATTTATTTTAGAAATAGAATTTAATTCCTCTTCATTTTAAAGAATGACTGACAAGTGACAAGTAAATAAATGATTGACATCAAGTGCAATACCCTAGATATTGCACATGATGCAATTGCTATGAATGGTTGAGATTGATAGTTGCAAAAAGCAACTTTCAATCTCAACCATTGATTCAAAAAAGTTAAGAGAAGTAAAAAGTGAACGTTAAAAAGGTGAAAAGTGAAAAAAAAAAAAAAAAAAAATTATGAGGAGAGATGGGTGAATTGCACCGGATTCTAATCCAGTAAACAGAATCATTATCCTTTGACCATTTTGTAAACCACAAATTCCACGTTCAGAATATATAGTTACTGTTGAGTCCTGTTCGGTCCATTAGGTCCCATTCGGTCCAATTCGTTCCATTTGGTCTATTGGCCTCATTTTGGTCCTATTCGGTCCTGTTAGGTCTTTTTCGGTCCCATTCAGTCCTGTAGGGTCTATTTGGGTCTATTCGGTCCATTTCGGTCTATGGTTTTTTTCAGAGTCCTAGCCAACAAAAACAAACAACAACCCAACCAGCTCCTGCCACGTCATCCCAAAAAACAAAGTAGAAGGTCAAAATCGTCATTTTAAGTCATAAGAGAGTCTCTCCCCGAAACCTCGTTCTCACCACAAACACAAACAAACCAAATCAAAAAGAAAAAAAAAAAAAAAATTCAACTCCAAAACCCCTATCAAAGATGTGTGAAAATGCAAAGACAAAAAGTCTTCTAGATAGAGAGCTCATCCGAGCCCAAACTCATAGAATTAATCCAAGCCTGAGCAAATAGAAATAATCCAAACCTAAGCCCATTTTAGATTCAAACGCGACTCTAATGTAACCGAGGACAGACTAGGCCTATATCTGGCGGGCTAATTCAATCAAAGTCCATAGGCTCTCAAATATCACAAAATTAATTATTCGAAATAATGAAAAAAGTAAACTAAATCAATTAAACATTAAACAAATACTAAACCAAATCAAGAACACGCAACGCAATCTAATCCTAAGATGCATGAGCATGAATGATTAAAAGGTATGGAGAATGCACATGCACGTGAGAAAGCAAATATTGAAAGCACATGTTGAAATTTTTGCAAATCAAATGATGTATGAAGATGTTATGTCATGTGATTAACTCATAATTAAGACATATCTACACTATTATCACTAATCTATTCACATGGATCTAAAAATAAGCAAAATGTGTTCAACAAAGCATATTCCATATATATTAACTAGATCTACTATCTTAATGCTTGAAATCATGTTTTGATGTGATGTATGAACATGCAATATGATGATGACACAAATAACGTGGAAAAACAACCACTGATGATGGTAGTCTAATAGTCTTTTTTATTTTTATTTTTATGAATAGTCTAATAGTCATTGGACTTACTTCCAACTGGTTTGGTAAATAGAAATCGTAGAAATTAATTTCTTTATTAAATTTCATAAAAGACTAGGGTGAAAAGACCAATCAAAATTAATTACAATATTCTTATGCATGTGTGCCTATGGCAAAACTATTTTTTGACCAATCAAAATTGTTCTTTGATAATGTCTAGGTCAATGCCATATTTTGAACTCAAAAAAATGCATTTTTCCCCTTAATTCAATAATAACTTTATGTGATGAGAGTTTTAATGTCAAGATCAGTTATGGAATTTTCTACTTATGTGAAATTACTTCTTTTTTTTTCCCTTTTTACTAAAATGTTGAAATTTTTTATGATTGCAAGTGAGTGTCCACACTCCACAGCTCTTTTGTTTCAACTCATATAAAAAATGAAGATTAAATAATAAAAACCTCTACAATATTCAAATTTCAAAACAATTAAAACAAATACTTTGCCCCATACCCGGGTTATTGCCTAGTGTGTTTATTATTCTACATCATAATTGTCATTAAGAATCCAAACTCGCAGCTATTCAAGAAAAAAAAAATACAACAATAATAACAACTGGCATTTGGCAACTTTGTCACTACTCACCAGAAACCAGGTGTATAGATGTTTTTGCACAAAATGATACGATGGAAGAGCTGCGAAACAAACTAGCTTTTTAACAACAATATCAGGCACTGCTGGATTTTGAAGTATTCTTAAAGAAGCTGAAAGAGCAAGTATTTTTAAAGCAGCTGAAAGAGCTTGATAGGCAGTTTTTGTTCGCCGAAGCCAACTGATTAGACTTTTCATTCTTCTTTTCAAGGTGGTGGCGTCGCCATGCTGCTTGAATAGAAGATGCCGCTTGAATAGAAGAAACTTTGATTTTCCACTTGGAAACTAAAGTCCTCAAGTCGTTGGCCATTAATGCAAAGCCTTCAACTTTTGTATGGGTTTTGGCAGTTTCAGTAGAGATTGGGAGTTCTGAAAGGTTGGGTACAAGGAGGCCTTCAAACTCCCCATCTACAAGTTCTTTTTCTTTTTCTTTGCTAAATCCCCAATCTAGAAGTTTTTGTCCAAAGAAATTACCTTTCTCTATACACTGAGCCCTTGAGGTGACAATCCCCTCACCATTACTGGTTGTGATGAAGTTCCAAACAATGCCTTGCGTGATGAAAAGCATTGCATCAAGTGGTTCTCCCTCCCGAACAATATAGCTCTGCTCATTGTAGTACACCGGCTTGAGATGGTCGCAGATCAATTGTTTTTTTTTTTTTTAATGAGTAATAACAATTTTATTAAGAAAAAAGTACTATATGTGTTCAGTATGGTGAACACAGTACCTAATATAGTTACATGCAAATCAAATAGAAAATCTAACTATTACAAGCAAACCTAATAGAGTGCTGGAATTAAAAATGGAAGTACAATGTGTAAAAGCCCAAACCCAAGAACAATCAAACATTGTCCGGATTAGCAAGGACTTCTACTGTTCAGTAGGTTTCACAACATCCTCCATATGTGTGGGTGTTTTGTTTCCCTCCACACTAACCACATTAGGTGTGTTGGTACCAAATTCCAAACATTCAAGGAATGTTTCCCCAACCAGTTCCGCCAACCAAACATAAGAGATGTGATGGTTTCCAGCATCACCCACCAAATCCCAAACATTAGAAACACTTCACTCCATAAAGCATGAGCAAACTTGCAACACAATGAAGTAAAAGATGATATGCCGTTTCCCCACAAACCAACACATACAACACTTATTAAGCTAGGAACAAACCCGTCTTAACAAGATTATCAACTATATGAAATTGACCCAACGTTGCTGCCCACAAAATAAATGATGTCTTGATGTAGGACAGAATCTACAATTTGATTTTTGTAATTTATTAGTTTTAGTATTTTTATGTAATTTTCGTTATTTTAGGTTTAGGGTTATATTTCTTAGTTTTTAAAGTGCTTTTAATTCTATTTAGGTCAAATTAGGTTCCTATTATGATTAGGTATTAATTAGGAATTATTTAGAATATATTTTCTTGTTTATCAAGTTTTGCTTCTAGAAATAATCATTTTGTGCATATCATGTATTGTGTGATTTTGGCTCTATAAGAGAAGGGGAGGAGATATTCGAGCTATTGACTTCAATTTCATGAGGCATTGTTCCATAGCCAATTATGCTACCCTTTCGGGCTGGTGCATATTATTTATTATTGTTCTATTGATTGGTTTTCTGCAGGATCAACTTTACTGTATCGAAAATGGATTCAAAACTCTTGACTGTCCTTCAAAGCATGTGTTTTTGAAGGACCTTGGAAAGGTCTGGGAAAAATTTGAAGAGTATAATGTAGCCAACGCATTATTGTTGGATGAATTACCATCTGGTTAGCTAATCAACCCTATATTTTTTTATGTCACAAGGGGATGATAACCTGTTTTAAGATGCTGGATTATATCCCAATAGACTGTTTATTTTTCAGGCGTCATGTCATTATAATATCCCAATATTGACATTGTTTATTTCTTCATCTTTGCATCTTGTCATCATTTTAGCCCAACACAGCAGTATTTCCAGTTCCAGAAACATTTAAGTATACTGATGTTAAAGATACCTCATTAGGTAAGGCACTCTCAGAGTTGATGGAAAAGCTTATTCTTCATTTTCTAGTATAAATTATTTTCCAATTATGGCTGATTTTCTCAGCCCCTTCAGTGTTCTTTATGTTATTGCTGCCAGAAATTGTTATAGTGTTGCCTATTACTGATTGATTTCTTGGTCTCCTAGTAATGTCTTTCTTAATTTTGATGACTAATACTCGATATACAATAACTTGTTAGTTTTGAACATGCTTTCACCACAAGACCTAAAGGTGATCTTCGCATTTATCTGCAAAAGTTAGCTATGGTAGAAAATGTTCAAAAATATGTTGAGCAAAATCCATTTGGTCAATGTGCCATTATGGAGTTGGACCCAAACTGGAAATACTATAGTGATATTATAAAGAAGATGATGCTAGTAAATCTTGGAGTTGCTGATAATTGTTTTTTTTTTTTTTTTTTTTTTTGATAATTAAGAAAGATGTATATTCAAAAAATTGCTGATAATTGATAAAGAAGAAAATTCTCACTTGTTCTCTCTAAATTTCTCTGTTCTATTTCTGATTTTCTGTTTTACTTCCTTGCTGTAAGTCTTGCACAAAATCTTCAATAATCACCCCAGACAATCACAACATGCATTTTGTTCAAATTACTGTTATTGGAGCACCTTACAAGGATACTGGTGGGTATGGTGATAACATGCATTTTTTTTTTTTTAAATTATTATTGAAATGCAGGTGATAACATGCTTCGCTTAGCTTATTGTAAATTTCTCCTACCTTGGTATGGAAGGGCCTAAAACTCGTATTGACCCTTGACTTCTTTGCTTCCTTCATAACACCTGATGTTTCAAGATTATTCAAGTAAATCAAAAGGGCATGGCTGTGGCCTGTGGGTGTGTGTTTTTAATTATCTATACTTCTATATCTATACTACTAACTATTTAAGATGCTTCCTTAATGTACCCTCATGTACTTAAAAAGTTTTAATAAAAGTGTTATGTTAACTAAGTAAAATCACTCAATTTTAAATTGTTGAAGTTAAATTGATATTTTTAAAATTTTTTGGTAAAAAATTCTAAAGTTTAGGCTTTTAATTTCACCATCTCACGTTTAAGGTTTAACCGCTCTTTAACTTCCACTATAAAAAAGGGCTTAAGGCTTGAATACCTGCTCTTTACCATAAAAATTGTGAATTACATCATAAAAATTGAACAATGCAGGCTGTGAAAATTGTGCTAATTGCCCAGCTTGTGGGATGTAATAATAAATTTTTGATGCCACCATCCTGACCTTTCTTTTCATTGAAGAAAGCAGAGTGGCCACCATTTTTTTTAGCCATGATCAATGATGATGAACAACTGTCGTGAATCAAAAGCTTTTTTATTAGCTAAGTCCTCTAAATTTGCTAAATTCAAAGCAACACGGCATGGAACCGAAGCTTAGAATACCTTTCTAAGGATTCCATTGGTGAAAAAAAACACTTCTGAGTCTTCAACCCGTGAGTTAAAAACTAAACTCTAAAATATTAACAAATATTAACAAACATATTTCTTAAAGATTTATGGAATCTACAAAATAGTTGGGAAAATAGATTCATATAAGAGTCTTAAGTTAGGAGAAGAAATAGCATGTAAAGACATGGGGGCAAGCTGCATACTTCAAATAAGGAAGAGTCTGTTTCGAAGAACAAAATCCCTGCACTCTTCTCTATTGATTCTACCATCCTTATTGTTGTATCTGCAAGAGTGATCTTATGAATACTAATATGCTCCCAGATGACTATGCTTATCTTGTCAACGAAAGCCTCGAGATTTATGTCATGTTAAATTCTATCAAAATGGCAATTACCATTTGCTTAACCTGATCAAGAACCAAAAAGAAAATTACAAAGTTTAAGAGGAAAAATCTTTGACCAACGGCAGAGCACTTCATTTGACCTTAAACCGCAATATTCATTGTCATGATTCATTGTCATCAAAATTTTACTATTTATCCGTGTAAACAAAAGGAAAAATTAAACAAAGTTTCAACTTGAAAGTGAGTAAAAAGTCAAGATATACCCAGAATTGAATGAGAAAAAAATCAAAAATTCAAAGTTAATACGAGAAAATAAAGAGTCCAATTATCAAGGACAAATTAAGTGAAGACTAAAAAAAAAAACCCAAAAAGTGAAAATACTATTCAAAACCTCTAGACTACGATGCCATAATTTCGTTTTTAGCATTTTTTAAAGCTATCCTACTCTCTTCCTTGGCACAGTGAGTATCAAATATCAAAACCAAACGAATCCCCTCCATACAAAACCACAGTAAAGCCCTTGCCGAGCAAGTATCTCTCACCATTGTCACCAACTTCATTCTTTGTTCCCTCGTGTCCCAAATGTTATGACCAAACGGCCGTGTCGTTTATGTTCTCCTTGCCGTTTTATGCTTGTGTGGTCGTTTTGCCAAACAAAACCAGCCCCAACTCTTCCTTTTTATATTATTGATGAAATTAGTGTTAAAACTTTTTTAAAATAAATTTTATTAACAATTGTCTTAAGAGCATCCGTTAACAAAATATTACAAGAATAAAGTAAGAAAAATGCAAAAATATCATTTTGGTCCATACATTTTTAGGGTTACATTTAATTTGGTTCTTACATTTTGGTAGTAGTCAAGTTGATCATTTTTATTTTTAATTTGCAGTCAATTTGGTCCCTACCGTTAACTCACTAACATAAAATATCTACGTATCAAATAGCGTGCACTTTTGGTTGTATCGTACTAGGTTTTTAGAATGTTTTTAGTTGTTCTATTACATGTAATGCTCATATTCTTGATTTCATTTTACATCAATAAAATATTGGGTAAAATACTATTTTGGTCCCTAAACTTTATCAAAACTTTGTTTTTCATCCTTAAACTTTAAGAAGTTCATTTTTTGTCCCTATACTATTGAAAAGTTCATCTTTCATCTCTAAATTATTGAAAATATTTTATTCATGTCCTTAAACTTTACCAAAAGTTTGTTTTTCATTCCTAAACTATTAAAAAAGTTCTTTTTTCATCCCAATTTTTATCTCTGAACTAAAAAAACTTTTTACAAAGTTTAGGGATGAAAAAATAACTTTTTAAAGTTTAGAAACGAAAAACAAAATTTTGGTAAAATTTAGGGACTAAAATAGTATTTTACCAAAAAAAATATATTGTCATCAAGAGATTTCTAACATTAATAAGAAATTTTTATTGATCTAAAAAGAATATTCACAAAGAAGTAAATATATCTAACTGAACTTTTGAAATAAGCAAATCCTTTGTAGTTGCTAACAAGCATTTTCATGAGATACAATTGTCTTTTTTTCATCTCTAAAGAAACTTAGGTAACACAACAATCTACTCCCTTCTGTTTGCTAGTTGGCCTTGGCATGCTTCCTTCAAATACAATGTCAAAACTAGAAGGTTGCTAGTGCTGCCCTTATTTGAAAATCTTTGGGAACTTTTTTCAAACACTTGGCATGCCTTCTTTGTAAACCCAAAATAAAAACTGTCCATTCAAAGAGTGCTAGGGATGGCAATGGGACAGAGTGAGGCCGAAGGATGAGGTTTTCATCCCCACCCCGTATGGCTTTGTCTTACCATGTCCCTGCCCTGCCCCGTATGAGAAGGCAAACTTCCTTACCTCATTCCCGAACCCCGTAAAACCCAATACTGCCGAAATTTTACACCCTCAAAATTAAATATTCACTTATAGAGTAAGTTCAATATATAAAATGTTGGATAATAAAAAAGTACACATTTTCAGGGTAAATTCTTTTTTTAGGCCAAAATATGAGCACAATATAACTCACTACACTAGATCTAGATGTGCTCGCGCGGTAGTGACCACATTTATTTTTTTTTGATAAAATGTGACCACTTTATTTGGTTTGGGGTTGTGGTTTGAAATTGTACTTTTTTTCAAAATACATTTAATAATAATAATAATAATAACAATAATAATAACTTTAATATCATTTTGGCTCATCATACATCAACCCATTTTCTCAATTGGTTTTGTGAGTGTCATAGGCTTCGGTATTTCTCCTCATTTTATTGCATGTTGTGTAAATTAGGACGACTAATTGGATTGATTATTTTGTATAAGGGCTGTGTAAATCTTTCTCACGCGAGCATAGGCAAAAAGCTAGGGTTTCGAATGACTAGCTAAAAAAAAAAAATCTAAGTCCAATAGACTAACAATGATCATACAACTTTTGCCCCCTCCCAATTATAATTTGATTTTTTTTTTTTTTGGAGATATTTTATTATTTCTTATTAATATATTGAGTTTTCAAGTTTATCCTAAACATAACTTATTTCACAACTTTTTCTATAGTTTATTGAAATAGCAAGTTGTGAGTAGTGGACAATCACTTTTCGCATAAACTCACCACTAACATCACTTTTATTTTTCACTATCACAACCTACCAATTCAGTAAGTTGTGTACAAAATTGTGTTACTAGCTTTATTTTAAACAATATATTTGAAAATTTCCATACTCAAGCTTCCTTCTTCATTCATGGCTTTTATTTATCTACAATTGGCTATCCATATATTCCCTCGCACATATAATTGTCATAATGTAGTTACTATGAGATTTGTATAGTCAAGACAAACTGTTGAAAAGAAACTAGGGATTCAGAGTTTGGAACTTTCAAACGGTGTAAAGCGTTGTTTGTAATGGGGAGCTAATTAAATATATGCATGTGGCCCACGCAATTATCATGCATTCCGAAATTCTATGTTATTTATTTTGTTAGCCATAGTAGACGTTGTTTTCTCATGAGCATTAAAATTCTGTACCCATGGTCTTGAATCTTGAAAGTATCATTAGGGTAATATCAATTCATAAGACCCTTCAAACACTTCCCCCATTTTGTTTTAATTTCATCCTGACACTGCATTATGGGTGATTGAAGGCTGGATACAAGGGTATGAATATAAAAAAGTGCAGCTTGAAAACAAATGGTCAAAGGCAAAGTGCATCTCTAATACACCAAGAGTACACACCAAAAGAAACTACATCCTGTTAGTAGAACTGTGAAATTTTCTTTGATTGTTATGAATTATAAACAGTTTCTGCTATTCCGTGAAACTACATTATGTTAGCAAAAACAGCTACTCTCATTGTTATGAGAGATCAATGGAGAATATACAAGCAAAATGTCTGTACACAAACCTAACTATCAAAACAAACTGACTGATATTATTACATCAACCAATGGATTAACATAATAACTGCCTATGTGAAATGCATACCTAGAGCCCATTACCCCAGCTTCCCCAAATCACTCCTGCTGCTTCACATTCAATTCACAAAAATATTCACAGAACAGACGGAGACCTTCATCCTAGCCTTGTATGCAGATGTTTGAATCACCAGAATCCCCTAATTCAAGTGTTGGGGAAGATGAGGACTCCATGAAGATCAAATTTCCTCACCTCTCTACTTCCACTCCGACACCTCTTGGGTGCCGAAATCCGAGGAAATACAACCAACCCTGGTTAGTATGGACAGATCAACAATCAACCAAGTCTATCTTTACCATCACCACTGGAGCTTTCAAAAGTCAATCCTATGTTCAAGCTTGTATTAGATCTGCATGCACGCTTCCTTGATTTTTTCATTGTGGGAGTAGCCAGAGGACCAAGGCTGAGCTGTTTTGCCATGACCACAGCATGTTTCTGCACTGTAACATCTGTGTTGCTTGTTTTTTTCTTCTTGCAAGATCTGTTGGGACGAAGTGAAGATAAATTTTTGGACACAGGACCTTCACCAGTTGTACTTTCTTCATGACTAGGCTTTGTGCTCAAAAGACGATCTGGCGCACATGAATCTAAACTCAACCATGAAAAATTACTTGAATCATCCATCCCTTGATTAGACAAACCCAACTCAAGGGAAGGAGTGATGTCCTTTCCAAGGATATGAACATCGCCTTGAGGATGACAATGGGTCCTTGGTTCGCATTGTGTATCATTACTAGCTGCACCTGTTGCTAGATTTTCCAAAGCGATATTCTGGCCCTCCTATTAACAGGAGACAAAATAGAAAAATCCAGGAATAATTAGCTACTCTCCCAGAACAAAAATAAATGAAGTTCACAGAAAAGAAGAGAGAGAGAGAGAGAGAGAGAGAGATGGTGAGATAGCAAAAACTATAGAGACCAGAACAATGTCAACGTGGCATAAATAAAATTTGTAAAGTAAATTAGTAAAGCCACCCAGTGTTCATAACACTATGATATGCTTTAGGCCAAGATAGAATATAGAAGTCCTAGAAAAGGAGGGAGAGCACATTTGCAATATCAAAAATCAAAACACAAGGTGCATTTGATTTATCTTGGCCAATTAAAAGCAGCATCATTAGAGTGAGCTCCATATAAATATATATATATATTTTTTTTTTTTAAGAGGCACCTGGGGTATTGGATTAAGTAGTGAAAGAATGGCTGGGGCTGGATTAGCTGTCTTAGATTTGAATCTTTGCCTAACATGAAAACTGAATCGTCCTAGTTCATTATTATAGCTATGCAAATTATCCAAAGCAGGATTCAATCATATACAATTATTCAATTAGAAGAGTCATACTAAAGATTAATAAATAGTGAGTACTTTAATAGAAATCATTTTGTTTTCAACTGATTATGCCAACTTTATAAGAAGAAACAGACCAAAGCTAGAGCAAAATGGCTGAAACGTCTGAAATGGGAAACCCAGTTTAACCAATCATCCAGAGAAAAATTGAGAGCGCAAATTCTATAGTTTTAGTTCTTCTGTGAGGGATGATGATGAAGCTTTCAAGATATAAAAGGTCAAAACTTTACCTTGGAACCCCAAAATTTTATGTAAAATGAGGTTCAGTCTGCAAATATATAGAATTTGGAGGGGCAATAGTACTTAACAAAAAAAGATGCATGCTTCTCATTTCTCATAAGAAAGAGTTGAGTCACCTTATTATGAATCTCAGCAATTTGTTCACAGCCTGATCCATCCTCTCCTTCAGAATCAGCCATCTCCTCACACTCAAACTCTACATGTTCTTCAATTTCTTCATCAGAGTCGCTCAATTCTTCCTGTTCCATCACAATCTCTGGATGAGACTGGTCACCTATATCATCCATGGGATATCTGCTGATGTTATTACTTGGTATTGCCAATCCATGTCCACCTGAAACAAGCTTATTACTGACTGTGGGACAAATATTACCCTGCTCATAATGTGGGCCATTGATGTTTTGGGATTTCCTTGTAGACCCAGAGTGTGATGCTGCCACTACTGACAAAGTTGGATTACATGCAGTCACATCTCTATTTTCCATGCCTTTCTTATTTCTGGATGTATAGCTTAGGTGGATCTCTAAGTCCAGTTCATTAGCTTTCTCCATAGGACTTCGTGGATTAGCACTAGTAGCCAGACCACGACTTACTAGTGACTCAGTCTGGACAGCATCAAAAGCTTTCTCAGTACTTGCTGAGTCAGTATATACTTGATCAGTTCTTTGTAGCAGTGGATGGAAGTCAATGCCAGAAGATACTGTAGATTCCTTTGACTTCAGAGATTTATTGAAACCTTCAACATAGTTTTCTGGGTGAGGATTATGGTAGAGATTTAGGTTCAATTGAGGCTGATTTCCTGAAAAGAAACTGAAAGAACTAGAAGTGCTAGTGCTGCAGTTCAATGGGTAATAGGGCAGATGTCCATCTTCAGGGGACTGGAACAGTAAAGGATGCATCTGAAGATCAGAATCAATCTGTCTTTCCACAGGAATACATTTATTCTTAGCAACTTCAGATTCTTCTATATGCGAATATCTAACATTGTCTTTCAGTGGACTATTTCTTTTCTGTACAGTTTTTACTAAATGGGTGGTTCCCAAATTCATAGCATGAGGAATTCCAGAAACTAAATTTTCTATTCCAGAATTACCAATACCTCCAGGCACAGATTTCTTGGTAGATGCTCCAAACTGAAAGCCTTTGAAGTCTGTCTGAGAGACTACACGAACAGATGGTGGAAGATTCAAAGGAGGCAAGTCTGGCGCTAATTTCACTAAGTGAGAATTAGAAGCACCACTTTTTTTACGAGCACGATAAGGCCGAAACCAGAATTGAGATTTTCTGTTATTTGACATCATACCAGAAGCTGGATGATTTGGCTCCATGATATTAGATGTACCATTTCTAGCACTAGCAAACTGAGATGAAATATAAGGGAGCTGGGTACACTGTGACGAAGGTGAAAACTTGTGCATGATACCAGTCTGGAGTTGAGCCTCTCTAGACCCATCATAAATTTGTTGTTCCCTCATATGAGTACCCTCTTGTGATAGTGTATTCCCAGGAATGCTATTGTCTTTTACATTTGAGCAAGGAGGTGCAGAAGAATTGAGGCTGAAGCCATCCGGCCTCCAATCTGCTAGAAACGCCTGGTGAACATAACCTTCCCCTGCATTATCTGTGCTCTCATCTCCACTTTTATTATCTCCTCCAGCATTTTCAGCCTGATCATCCTGTAGCAAGTACAACTGTACAGAGTTAAATTATCATTGACGAGATGAAGCTAAGCTTTATAGTAAGGTTTACGAGCCAAGCCCAGTCTGAGACCAAACTCTTCTACAGTTCTACCTCAATGAAAATGAGTAATGCTGAGGTGCGCTCAGCGCAAGAAGACCACATAATGCATAGACTAACGCATGCACATAATCATATACAAGTACGAACACATTTACACATTAACAAGGTTACAAGTAAGCATTATATTAGCAAGTAAATTCATGGTTTCTGTTTTTCTAATTCAATCATTTATGGACCATATTTCCCATTCTATTCAACATTACCATTACACTTGAAAGCTTAATAGGTGATGAACAAAGATTGCACTAAGTGACTCAAAGCAGAGGCCAACTAGTTTACAGTGAAAACCACAAATTTTGATGAGACATAGTCTGCGGCTGTGCGTGCATGTTTTAATTATTATCAGCAATTCAGACAAAGTTATCTGATCCATGGAAAACTAATTAGAATATTGTATAAAAGCAATGGGAAGATATGAAGAATTAAATTTCAATGCGGTTTTCTAGATCAAAGGTAACAAACCTCCTTTTCAGATGCAGTTTGCCAACTTGCCAAATCTGCAGTTTTGTTCTTTCTTCGTCTTGACTCATACAACCGCCGCCTCTCCTTTTTTTCTGCATCCTGCTTATATGACCTCTGAGTTCCAAAGGCAACACGCCACTGCCGAGGTAGTAAAGATGGATCTCTATGAGGGACAACAAATCGCCACACAGACATCCAATCTAATTTATAAACCTTAAGTCCCTGGGATATTTGGATCAGATAGTAAATCACACAGCTATCAATCAAACAGAAATCCCCTTAAGAAAAATAATAAATTCAAAAATCTCTAGGTTGAATTTACCTCCTGAATACATGTTATCTCTTCCACAGTCAACGGAGAGGTTTTCATTTTCCGAACTGCCTGCATGAAGTAGTAAACAACTACATTAAAAGTTTACCAATGAACAAAAGGAGGATATAACCCAAATGGCATATTTGTTTATCTATCAAAACAATCTAACTAAAGACCACCTCCTGAACTGATATAAGACCAATGAATCACCAGTTAAAATATTCAAACATCCTAAAACATAAATTTTTCTCAACCTTCAAGGTGATCGCATGTTTGGTAGAATAGTCAAAGAATGCATATCCACTCTTTTGGATCTTCCACTTAATCTTCTTGCAATGTTTTAAGATACTTTTTGTTCACCATCATGACCATAGAGAATTTTTATTTTCAATAAAACTCTTATAACTTATCAAAAAAATTAGACCAAGAACAATAAATTTTGGAGATAGATAAAGATGAAGCCACAAATTAGCAGCATTGTTTTATACAATTAAATCAAAAATGTTATAGCCCCACCACTTATAAGTTCTGTGTGGAGGGTAAGATCATGGGTTCAAGACCTATTGGGTACATGTATAACTTGCCAATTAAAAAAATAGCTTAAAATGACTATCAATTAGGATGAGATAAGATGAGATCAAGATAATTTATAATTTATCTTGGTTGTGCTCAAGATTGTTGAGATACCTTTATGGGATTTTCTGGCGCTTTAGATGAGCAACGATTCTTTTGCCTAACAAAAATCTGCATCAAAAGTGGTACATGTCAATTAAAATAGTCCACTATTGCTTAATCATGACAATTATGTTGCTGAACTACAACACACCTCAAACCAACATGACACTAACCTTCAGAACTTAAACGAACTAACAAATACTATAACTCCCTAACATCATGATCATGAAACTCTAAAACCAACTGCAATCTTTATTCAACAATGTACATAAGGACCAAAAAATTAATTGACTATATTTATCTCTTATCAAGTTTTTTTTTTTTTTCTTTTTTAATCCTTAAGAAGTAGTACTGTAAAACAATTTCTTTCCTCAGAGAGAGAGGATATTGAATACACAAACACTCATAGGTAAGAAAAACTCACATCTAGTAAAACTAGTTAACCAAAGAGCTAGGATTGGAAATGGGACTTTTTAAAAGGATAACTGGCACAGCCCCTCTGATTCAGGGAACACAACCAAAATTATTTCAGAATTTATTGCTTCTGATTTTATTGTTGTTTGAAATCTCTCTTTATATATATATATATATATATATATAATAAAAAGATTTTTCAGACGGGAATCAGTGAGAATCAGATTTCAGGTTTTTAAGATAGGGATAAGATTTCAGATTATTTAAATTTTTAATTGAGAATTTTGTGGGACATAATATACTCACAAAACACATTACCATAGCCATCAAGCAAACAATAATTTCAATTGAGTCTTGCAACGCATCTAGTTTCTTGCCAATGAGATTTGGCTCAAATGGTACTTCCTCCTTCCACAAGAATGGGTGGAGGGTGAAGTCGTTAGTTTAAAAACTACTAGGTGCAAGTGTAGCTTATCAATGAAAAAAAAAAAGGTAACTAATTTCCTTTCATCTTTTGACTGATATAATAGAGTTTCAAGCCCTTAGAAGCTTGAAGACAAGAAAACCAAAAAAAAAAAAAAATTGTTTTTATGTCCTTTGCCATTAAGAGCTCCTTCCCTCCATTGCAGAAAGAGCAGGAGGAATAGAAACACAAATGTCTAAGCAAGCACAGAATTCTGTCTAAACAATGATTACCAGAAAAATTCTGTGTTTAGAATTTATCTAGGATGCACAGATACTCCACTTTTGCTCATGTACCCGTTTCCAATACATATTGTACCGGTATCATACCAGATACCTCTAAGATACATACCCAGCCATTAAAAAAAAAAAAAAAAAACCAATACATCTAGGATACACCCGTGATATGACTTGGATATCGTTCTAATCCAACCCCCAATAATGAGGGATAGCCCAAACTTGTAAGAATTTTTATTTATATGTTTTATATATTGGTTTCAATGTTGAACACTTACCTAGTTATCTATTATTTACTCTTTTGATCTTGGTTTGTTTTCTAAACATCATTTAATCAATGGATTCACTTTATTATCCATTATTGCTTTTAAATTGATATATGCTTAACAATATATAATATAAATGCTTAATAAGTTATTAATACACATATCCCTAACGTATCGTACCCTAAGTTTTTCAAACCCGTATCATACCCATACTCGTATCCGTACCTGTGCATCATAGGAATTCATAGTCTAGAATTACCTGATGCTTCGATTTGCATGGAAGAAAGCGCTGTTGAATAGCCTTCCAATCTGTATTGTATTCCATCAACCCCAGTGCTAACAGCCTGCATTGATTCCCAATATAAAACATGTGAAACTTCACAAGCCTGCCTTATAAGGTTATTATAGATATTAGATTACTATGACCATGGCACATGGAAGTACGTACAGGAAACAATTGTGCAACATAAAGGTTAATGTGTAACGCCATCATCAACTACAGAAATTTCCATTAAAAAAATATACAGAAATTAAATAGGTCCCACCTAGGAACTTATCAAAAAAAAAAAAAATAGGACCCACCTAGGAACTAAATGAAAAAAACTATTATTTAGTTACATACTTGTATACTTGAAATAACTTCAATCACGTATGGAGATCTTAAAGCTACTGTTCCACCATTAGTCAGACCTGGTAAAATTCACTATGCAGCAAAGGCTTCTTTTAGATATGATTTCATCTCCCAGTGTATCAAACAATATACCTATTCTAATAGGTGAATAAGGCATTAAGGATTGCAAAAATTGCGAATCATAGGAGAGATTCCTGTTAGAAAGCAATCCTAAGATTTTTATTTTAATTATTTATATAAGATGTTACATTTTAGAAAATGAATCCTAAATTCCTAACATGCTATCAACTCCATAATTTTTATCAAAATATTTCTGTACCACTGATATCCACACCTAAAGTCAGATGATTTCTAGATTTAAATTTCATGGGTCTTTCTCTTATACCATGACAAAAGTATAACTACAAAAAGCAATGCACCTCGAAATGAAGGCATTCTAAAACTGAAAATAGTGGGTAATCAATATCAAGTAAAGCCCCCAATTCAGCAATAAAACAGTCAAACAGTCATCTACCAAACAGAGAAGAAAGCATGCAACTCACTCATCCTCTACATCGGTGAAAAGCACCCGATTTACAACAGCTGCAGGGGGTGGCTTATGTGGAAATAATGAAGGATTGAAGAGAGGAAAAAATCTCTGAGCTAACTTTACAATTTCCTTGGGAACTAAAGCAACTGATTGCTTCTTGGTGCTTTCTACAAGTGCAGCAGCCATTGTTTTTTTAGGCAGTTGTTGACTGGGTGTAGATGAAACCGTGTTAACAGCAGAGGTAATGGGTCCCCTTAAAACTTCAGAATTAGCTTCAGCATACAACGGGAAAGAAGGAAGGGGAAACAGTGGTTCTCTTTCAAAGGGAGCATCACTACTAGATTTCACAGGACAATGTCGATAGTCCTGAACAGCTGTGAAAAGAATTTCATACCAATGGCAAAGCATATAAAGGTTAAACTTCTGAACAAGCAAATGATTGTAAAAGCATGAAAAACACTTGAAAGCTTCCACATAACATACCAGTATAAACATCATCCATATATCTCCCAACTGAATTGAGTGGAGCCACATCCAAGATGGACAGTACCGGACCATTTATCGAAGGCACCCAAAAGGAGTCCTCGATGTTTTGGAAAGAACCCACTTGCTCATTGAAAAAACGTACACATCTTCCTTTAGAAGGAGACATGTTTTGAGAAGCCAACATCTGGTTATTTACAGGATAGCATACACTTTGTGCATTAAATGGAGGACATGACTCTAAGGTGGATCGTGCTGGGGCCACTTTGGGATGTTCATCTGGCACTGATGAGCAAACATATGGAGGGTTAAAGCAAATACTAGGATATGGGACACTTCTCCAGGCTAATACTTCATTGCGTTTTTGAAGCATCTCAAAAATCAGTCCCCGAACCTGGGAAGCAATTTGTTGCCGAGAAGAGTCAAGAACACTCAGAGAAAATACTTGAATGAGAAGTTGCACATGTTCATGTATCAAACAATGTAACTGGCCTATTTGATGGAGTGTAAATCCATTTATAGAACCATCCTCTGCTGTGCATGAATGAGGCATCAAAGTTTTCCCACAATTAGTAGGGAAGACTGCAGTTGGTCCATTTGGCAAAACTGGCAAGAGGGGACGTAATGGCCTCTTTGCCTGTCCTGAAAGCTTCTTTTTATATTGGGCAGAGTTCTTTTGGCACCTATTCTGCCTAGTCTCTGGCCGCCGCCCAGCTCCCCCGAACTCCTTTCTGGTTTTATCTCTAGGACTTTCATCAACATCACTCTCAAGCAACTCTTGAAGTTCTATCTCAAAATCAGCATCATTATCTTCATCTTCATCATCAACATTTTCATTCTCTTGATTTGACTGACCGTCACCATCTCCGCCATTTAAAACGGCTGCAAGAAACTTCCTGTATTCTTTTTCATCGTCAACATTTGGAAGGTCATCATCATCATCAGTTTCTTGAAGAAAAGTCTCAAGCTCATCAAGTGTAAAACTTGCAAGGGAATAACGAGCCCTAGTACGTTTGCAGATAGCATCCTCATTCTCTAAATCTACTATGGGCATCTGGGATTGTGTTGAATTACTTAACTCTCCTACCAAAACATCAATATAATCACTTTCACTGCCATTGTCCTTTGTTTGAACAGTATCAGTTTTTGGTTGAGAGTTTGAGCAAGATTTTCTCTTCTTAGGATTTCTGGAAACAGAAATTTTCAATTCCTTCTCACACACTCCTTCAAGAGACACCGAAGCTTGCATCACACTTTCCTCCTCGCCATGCTCAGAGTCTCCAACAGCTGAGTTTTGCACTGCAGTACTTGGCTTCGACAAATTAACTCCCACACTATTATCAAAAGTCTTTCCCCCACTGTCAACAACATCACCATCCAAACCATCAATTTCAGAGCTCAAGCTCGAAGAAGCTTCCGGTGAAAGGGCTTCCTTTAGAAACGGGTTGAAATCCACATCTTCATCCTCATCCTCCTCATCTTCCTCCTCCCCCACTCCCTCATCCTCCTCATTTCTCAAACAACTTTCATTACATTCATTATCACAAGAATCATTTCGACGACCACCACAATTCCCAACCTCAGTTAATTGTGTATTATTCGAACTTAAAGACATCTTCAACAAAATGAAACCTTTGTGCTCTCAAGATCCTAATAGACATCTAGATGCCCTGGCAAGCCCAATCATACATTACCATCCTGAACCATGCCAAAAGCAGAAATTAACCCCCAAACAAAAAAAAGTAATAGTACAGCCACAAATTATTGCCATGGCAAATTTTTACTGATTCTCATTTGGACCCATCACTTATATCACTTTTTCACTTACTAATAACCGGTCAACCACATCAACAATTTGTAAAACTGTTTGAAGCTTCAGTATTTTCCAAAAAATAAAAAACAAAAATTCAAACTCAACAAAGCATCAATTCCCGCATTATTATCCACATTAACAACTTAATTAGCCTACAATCCTAAAAAGCATGCTACTATACATATTTTACGATAAATTTAAATGCACGGACACGGCAAAATTGGCAAAGTACCCGTGTCCGACACGTACACGGCACGGTCGGATACGGATACAAACGTGTCGAATATGCACCCAGCCAAAAATTTTGTTTTTTTATTCCGGGCACGGCACGGACACAGCCGGACACGGCAGAGCAAAAAAAAAAGAGAGAACTGTTGAAAAACCTGGCATTCTTTCCGGCGATCCAAGGACCGTCGACCCACCACGGCGGTGAGACTCTGACTCTCTCTCTCTGGCAGGCGCACCTCGTCGTTGCTTCTTGCGTTTTCCGATCCAAATATTATTTTCTCTAAAGCTTTGGTTTTAGGTTTTAGCTTTGTCGTTCTGTTTTGCACCGTTGGGACCTCTCGTTGATTTGGGCTTTTTTGAACATATTTGGTTGAGACACTACTTGTGATTTCGGATATGGGTCCAGACTCCAGATTGATAGGTTGGGCTTCTTATTTCTTAGGTTAGATTTTTTATTTAATAAGAATTAATTTCTATATTATAGGACTGTACATTATTTATTTGTAAGATTATTGTTAAAACTTTATTATTATTATTTTTTGTTTTTTATTTATGGATATCATTTTACCTTTTTACTATCTATTATTTTAAAATTAATATTAGATATGATTTTTAATATTTTAATGGTTTACTTTATAACCTAAAATATGTCCAAATATATTTCGTATTGATGTACTCTAGACTTTTAAGAAATATCGTACCTCATATCGTGTCGTATTCATATAATATCGGTATAATTTAAAACTACAAAATTTAGTTCTAAAATGGTAAAACCACCAACTAAACAAAAACCAAAAAAAAAATGTATTGTATTAAAAAGAGGGGAAAAGGAGCCAAACCATCAATAAATAATAATAGGTATCTATTGGACATCCAAAACTGAAGAATTTGAGGCTGTTCTAAGACAGCCTTTATAGATGATAACTGTTATTACTTCTTGTTGAATATATTTTTTTTCCCTAATTAAAGGGAGATCCTCAAAACCAAAGTGAGGCATACAAGCATTTTTGTTTTTAGGGTCCGTTTGGATACAGCTGAAAACTGAAAATTGAAAAACACTGTAGTAAAATAATTTTTAAATGTGTGAATAGTACCGTGGGATCCATTTTTAATGAAAAAGTTGCTGAAAAGTGAAATTTGTGGGTCCGTGAACAGTGCACACATTTCGGCTCAAAAAAAAAAATAGCTAAAACGCACACTTAATTTAAAAATAAATCAATAAAAATTTGTTTGGTTGAGCATCTAATGAGGGAGTGATTGCTGCAACAGTTTAATATTGTAATGAAGCAAGAAACCTTTTTAACTCTCTTTGTTGTAGAAGATCAACCTAAACAAAAAGGTAAACTTAGGACATGTTTGGTAAGCTGTAATAGATGCTGTAATGTAATAGTTATTCCTATGATTTAGTTATTCATTAGTTTGGTTATGTTTTTATTATAATGAATAATCATTCCTTATGAATAACTATTCTTCAAAATGAGGAATAACTATTCTTCTTTAAAATGTTGTATTAGCTATTCATTAGTAAATGTAATAATTTCAAAATTTAATATATTTCCAAATAAACAAACTTTCCATATACATCTAACAATTATAAAAATAAAAAATCATAAAAATAACACATATCTCTCTTAAATTTAAAAATAACAATTTTTAAGGAGTTATAATTATATGAGTAAGAAATTTTCTAAAATAAATGTTAAATTTCATTCTAATGTTATAACTCACAACCAAACTAATGAATATGTTTAGTTATTACATTACAACACATTTTATTCCTAATAATAAAAATTACAATTCTTGTCATAATCCTCATTCAGTGTACCAAACGTACCATTGATGTTTAAAAATATATATACATGTATAAAATGTTTTACCAAAATTTTAAATGTAAAATATTTACAAAAATTTGCGTAGATTAATTTAGTTGACTAAAAATATTTTTTTTTTGATAAAATATTTACTGCAAACAAAATATTTTAAGTCGAAACAAATGGAATGTTAGATTCAAATTTGTAATTATGGAATTATTTTAAAAAATTACAATTTATAAACTCTTAAGATATGTTATTTTGCCTCCTTTAAAAATATATAAAGTTACTTTATTTTGTTAAGAGTTTTTTTTTTTCAATTAATTGGTATCTTATGGTGTTTTCTACTGCACCTGCAAGATTTAAATCCCCAACAATAATTCTATATAAATAAATAAATAATACCCACAGTAATTTAAATTAAAAAATTATTATTATTATTTTATAATTTTTATAAATAAATAAATAAGTAAAAAAATTTATTAAAATTAAAATAAAATAAAATAAAATAAAATAAAAAAAACAAAAACAACAACATAATATGTCACTTCCCTTTCTCTATTATTTATGGTCCCCTTTCTTTACCACATTTTCACCTCACAAAAAAAAAAATTATAAATTTAAATTATTAAAAAAAAAAAAACGAGCTTTGTAACCCATGTGGAACTTTATTAAGTGGTGCTTATCAGGTGCGCCTATTTTGCACAGTGAGATAGATTTCTTATGTAAAAAAAAATGTCTCAGAATTTGGAGAACTGCCATGTGGGCGTTGAAAATAAGTTGGGTGTGGTTCGACCTGCCACAGAAGAATATGCTGAGGAGGCCATTGAAGCTCTTAAAGCTCAGAAGGTTATTGCAGTACCTACTGATACACTCTATGGATTCGCCTGTGATGCTTGGTATGTGATTTTAACTGGTTCAGGGTTCTCTTACTGATTGCCTATGACTTATATTTATATAAGTATTGGTTTCTAGTTTCTTGTCTTTTTAGCTTTGGAATTGGTTAAACTTGGGTTTAAGCTGACTAGAATTATTGTGAAAATTAAGAAATTTCATGATTGTTGTGTTTGATAAGTCATCACTTATCCAAAAGTTTGTTTTTTTAGAAATGGGTGAAGAGTCTAATCGTTTAAGGATATAAGGTGAATAGAATTATTCTGAATTTTCATGGTTGTATTTGAAAATTTATCACTTACCCAAAAGCTATATTTTTTTTATGATGAATTCAATCATTTTTAAGTTTTTAGGAAACGGTGAATTTAATCGTTTAAAAATAATTCTAACACTGCCCTCACGTGTTATTATGAGAGGTGTAGCGGAGACAGGATTCAAACTCAGGACCACTTGCTCTGATAGTACTGTAAATTATCACTTATACCAAAAGCTTCTGTTGTTAGGAATGAGTGAATTTAATCATTTAACTATATATACAAATATTGAATGCGTTTAAGAATGTTTTTCTAAATAGTTTCTGTCCATCCAGCCTTTTATTTGTTTTGGTGTCTTAATCATTATGCTTTGAAAGAAAATTCATCTTTACTACACAGTTTTTGGAAAATAGCCTGTCTCAATTCTGTATGTGCATTCATCACTTTGGAGGATTTATATTTTGGCTTCATTTCTTGTGGTGTCAGTTCTAGGGAAGCGGTTAATAGGATATATGAGATTAAAGGACGTCAACATACAAGCCCTTTGGCAATATGTGTTGGGGATGTATCTGATATAAAGCGCTTCGCGGTCACGGACAATTTGCCACATGGCTTGCTTGATTCTCTACTTCCAGGGCCTGTTACTGTTGTCCTAACGCGAGGTTTGTGACGCAGACATTTGGACTTCAGCTGTTAATGATTTAACTATGACGTGATCTAAGAGTAGATATTTGAATCTTGTACAGGAGAATCAAGTATTCTTGAGAAGTCATTGAACCCAGGATTGGATAGTATTGGAGTCCGAGTGCCTGACTGTAACTTTATCAGGGTTATTGCTCGTGGTTCAGGAAGTGCACTGGCCCTTACAAGTGCAAATCTGAGTGGGCAGCCAAGTAGTGTCTGCATCAAAGATTTTGAGAATCTATGGCAACACTGTGACTTTGTTTACGATGGGGGCGAGCTTCCATCTGGTCGAGCAGGCTCAACAGTTGTGGATCTCACCAGGCTAGGAAAGTACAAGATTCTTAGACCTGGAAGGTAGGAGTTAGTAGAACACTTTCCCATATTGTGAATTGATGAGAAAAAAGGAATGAGAAATATGATAATCATAGCTTTTGAATCAAACAGCTCTGAATGTTGTGAAGAAAATTTTGATAAATATTGTTTAGTAGAAGCAGTATATTAGTTGTAATATACGTCTTCATAATTCTGTGAACAGATTCTTCGAACATTGCATTACTAATTGTAAATATGTTAAAAGAATAATAATAGTATTATAAGTTCCATTTTTAAATATTTGAAAGGAATTGGTTGATTTTTGTATTTTCGATGCTTTCTGATATGAAAAATACAGTGAAACGTGAGAAATATACTGTCCTCTGCTCAAAAAAATGAATAAAAATAATTAATTTTTTTTAAGCTGTTCTGAAATTCAAGTTTCATTTGTTAAGCAACAATTCATGCTATGAATATTATAATTAGATATGTAATGAACTAACGCCCATCCATATGTAAATATATCTTCTTTTGTTTTGCACATGGAATTTGTTGTTACTGCAGAACTATAGACTTTTGTGTGATGTACAGAAATTCTTAACATGGAGTTTTCATGTAAGTCCTACCTGTGTTAATAAAGCCCATGAGGGTTAACTGGCTTATGTTTTGCTTTGTATTTCCAGTGCTAAGGAAGAGACTGTTTCAATTCTTGAAAGACATTCTCTACTAGAAGAAATAACTGCTACTTGAGGAAGTGATGAAACAATATTCTGGTCACTTATGTTATTGATACTAAATGTTTTATTACAGAGGTAGGAAAGGTTCTGATTGGGTGTGGGAGAAACTGTCCTGTCTGTGTCATTGTAAATTATTCAACCCCTAGAGTTGTATTCTTGAATTAGATATGTAAATTGTTAATTATGGTAACGATATTCATCCATAAAGGGGTGTATATATATTCATTGCCACGGAAGCATTGGACATGTAGTAGAAATAAATTGTGTACATCTGGTGAATCTGAAATCATTCCCTTGTCTTTTGCATAAAATTTAAAAGGAATTCATCAACCTCTTAACAATGAGCTTACTATAAGTGGTGAACACTGTCAATAATTCATTAATATGTGAAGTGAATTTCTGTTGTCATTCGTACATTCAGCATAAGAAAATCTTGAGGAAGTGAGTGCATTCAGCATAAGAAAATTTTGAGGAAGTGAGTTGCCTTGTGTCTGGACGTCATATTTTTTGCAGGGCTGCATTTAATGTCAGCAGGGAAATATATCTGAAGATGATTCAGGCTAATATGTTCTTCTTTTACTCCCCCGCCCTTCTTCCCCCTTCTCTTTTGCCTGATCACTGACTTTATATCTCTCATGCATGTATCATTATAGATGGTAATTAAAAGTCAAATCGTAAACTGCCAAGAGGATGTAAAAGGGTAAGGCCAGAAAATTGCCGTCATTTTTTTGTCCTTTTTCCACTTCACTGCAAATTGCTCCTCCATTGGTTGAGATGGTTGACTAAAATGTCACCATTTTTCCTTTGGTTCTTATCTCCAGGTCAAAGGGTCACTCTGCCTTTGTGAAAATGTTTATGAATACATGCTGGGATTGAAGATTAATCAGGTGCACACAAATTAGAGAGTTTGCTTTAGTGTTGATCAGGTTCATTTTTTGAGAACAAGCTCTTATGATAAATGTGTATAAGTTGTTTTCTCTTTGTTTTTTTTTTTTTTTTTTTTTTAATTAATTAATTTGCCATAATAGGGTGTTTTAGTTCTCTAATATATGTGGTAATAATAATGTGGATTTGATTAGCAACAAATTCCATCTGAGTTACTTAGGACCTCCGGATTGTTATTCTACTTGAGAATGTAAAACAAGAATAAGAAACCCAGCTCAACATAATGGGATCATAAGATGAATGTTCCAAAATATTGCTGTTGTGTTAGTATGGCCTCATGGCCTAGTGTCCTTTAATCTGCCTTGTAACCTTTTAACAATTGTTTCTGCTTGATGATGTGGAAAATTAACATGGGAATTGCTCCAGGAGGTCACACTACAATTGAGTTCATTCTGCAAGTAAGTAGATAATTTGCTAACTCCAAAATGAAGCAAACCAGTGTAATGAGGTGAAATCATGATAAGAAACTTCTAGGAATAGGCTGTTTCTTCTCATACTATTTATGTCTTGTTATGCAAATGCTCCAATGGTATCACGTATATCAATGAGTTGTTGAACAGCATAGTGCCATCCCTGCACATCTGGTTGCTTTCATAACAAATATAACTGTGTTAGATTGAATTTTCCTTGAAATAATTTCAGAGTTCCTCACACCACCACCGATGCATGTGTATAAGTTGTTGGCCTTCTTTCTTTAGAGCTTTTACATGTGATTTTTTAAAACACAAACATCTATGTTCTATCTGCTAATCGCAAGCTATTTTAGCTTGTTATTTAGTGTGTCAATGTCAATGAATGGGGCACAATGGGAATATTCATTCATGCATTTTAGCTGCCACCTTATGAATTCCTTTTGTAGAGCCAGTATAAATGGGAGTACTAGGCGAGTAAGGTCACCTTGGTCATGTCATGCTTTAGGGAAAATAGTTAAAATTCTAGGCTTGCATAGAGAGAGAGAAGTTGTGTGGGGGGGGAGACAGTAGATAGATTCACTGCAGTATTCATTTTAATGAAAAGTTTGAAATATTACATTAGATAAAATTTTCTGTTGATCCTGCCTCCTTACCTTTCCACTAATATTGCTTTGTCCCCTCCCCTGACCCAATCCCAATGTCTCACTTTCTGCAGATGCTCTTGGGAACATTCTTGTCGCTATATAATTGCTAAAGATGTTATCTTTATTGCACTTCTAGTGTTTCCCTACACTTATTATTATTATTATTATCATCATCATCATCATCATTATCATTTCCCTATGATTATATATCCTCTGTTTATAGTCATTCATATTGAGAAGACATACGTGAAGAACCTTGTAATCTGTCAAAGATGTAAAGAACGACCACTTTTTCTCCAAAACTTTCGTTGAAACAACTCTTCAGCTGATGTCTACGCCCAAGTTATGTGAAATAAAAATGGTTGGAATCCCTCCTCCAAATTGCTTCTCTCACACACCACTACTTTCCCTTTTGCTGTTGTCAGCATCCAAGAAGATGAGCTAAGATTTGATGATATGTTAGGCTGCTTGAAGTTCATTATCTTTGCACTGATTTTGGTTTTGTAGAACAAATCTAAGTATGCGGTGGTTTAGAGGTTACGGCCAGACCAGATCATGGTGAGATTCTACGCCAATTTCTGTATTTATCTATTGCAACTAGGTATTTTACTGGAGATCTAATAATATGAAAAAAAAAATTCCATATTGCTCTCTTGAGAAAGATTAAAAGAACTTGAAAAATGGTGAGTATTTAACCTAAAGTCATCAGGGATGTAAGCTCTAACTGTAGAAAGACATAAGAGCTGCTCTTTTTTTCTAGTTAATATCACTTGTAGGCAGTGTTTCATTAAGAAAATTAACCAGGAAGAATTGATTACCTTTTTCTCTGGACAACATATCAATTTGTATCTATTTTGGTTAAAAGCCTTTCAAGAGATGGATGTTGAGAGAATGATATCATGAATGTTATTGCCTGTGTCACTGCATTTGTGTGTTTGTTGAGGGTGGAAGAATTCGAGTTCTTTTTTTAGTTCGAGATAATTGGAGTATGATAATATGATTTTTACGTGTAAAAAATACTCATTTACACTCTTGAGAGCATTAGAATTTCAAAAGAATTTCACTATAATCTGCTAGAATCTGTCGTACTAATGCAAACAAATATAATATTTTCCATTAAGGGAAATTTAAGAATGACAACTATATATGTTTTTCTGTTGAGAGCCTGCACCATCAACTATAATGTGTTTCTGACAGTCAATGATTATGATTTCAGCTTACAATACAGAGATGATGCTTGCTTACTGAATGCCATTTAGGACTTCCTCTAGTAGCTTGACTATACACATCTCTCTATAATAAAGGCCTCTTGAAACAAGTTTGAAAAGAGAAAAAGAAAGGGGAAAAAAAAACCAGGAAAAAAAGGGGAAAGAAGCAATCAACCAACCAACAGACCCTCATGAAAGTTTCCTGATAGAACAGAAAGAATCCACTACCTTCTAGTTTCCTCTTCTTTGCTAGAAGCTAATTCTTTCTATTGATGTCAACTTGTTCACCATCTTTCTATTCAGACTAACAAGAATGCATTAAGACCTGTTGTGGATAGGATCTGATCCTTTTCGTACTTTCCGCTTGCTAGCTTCATTTGGATTGAACTTCTTGTTTACTTGTGCTGACTTCTTCTGATCTGTGTTCATTCCCTCTGTGGCAACAACCTTAAGAATACGTCGATTCTGTGCTGATATCCAATGATCTTCTTGGCCTTGCTTGAGGGCAAGGTCTATACTTCTTAAGCCAGTAACTTTATCTAGTTGAACTGCTAAGATTCCAATGCAGATAAGAAGGATGAAGGCTCTATCAGCATTAAAAACCATGGTTTCTACCCTCAGAACAAACAAGAAGAACAGAAGTATCTTCCTTTTGTTTAGGATAATAACAGAATAAGCACTTCTGAGCTTGTAAGCTCTCTATTCTTATGTTCCATTCCTGTAGATATATGCCTGTTATATATCTCTCATTGGATTTGGAGGAAGCTTTAAAGCATAAAGCAAAGAGGGACCCAAAACACCTAAAGGAATTTTAGATTCACTCTGCAATCTAAGCAAATTAAGGCTGTTATACAAGAATCTGCAAGGATTAAAAAAAAGTGTTGCAACAATACCCTTGAGAAGCCAAGTATCTTATTTCAATATATTTTTTTCACCTCTACATCTCTTATGACTCTATCATTTGCCCTGCTTTTGTCTACTAAGGAAAAGCCAAAACCCAATCTCTTGGATTTATGGCCATCTTGCCACATCACCCGACCATGCTTACTTGTACATGCACCTTAGACTGATATATTCTTCTAAGCCTCTGGTCCCACACACACAGAGTGTAGAGTTCAGTTGATGTGGGTGCCCACAAATTGTACTTTTAGGTCTTAACATATGCTAAGTACTTTGGGAATAACTTGATTATCATAAGATGAAGAATTGAATGGAGGGGGGGTGCTATGGTAAATACCAATTCCTTTGTTATGAAGAAAAGGAAGTTTTTGTTTTTTTTAATTTTTTAACTCAGTAGACAGAAGCCATGGGCCACCAAATACTTGTATAAGTTGCTATAGTGGCAAGCAACTCTCATATAAAGAATAGATGAGGGAAAGAAAGAAAGGGGGGGGGGGGGGGGGGAATGGAAATAGAACAGCCCCCAAAAGAAACAAACTCATGCTTTATGCCATTCTAAGATCTTCTCTCCACTTTAGAATTCCAAGCTCTATTCCCCACGCAACAAAAAAAAATTACAGCACTTGGTTTCTTGTGCTAAATGTCTTTCTTTATGCTTTTCTTTTGGCTGCCAAGCTCTAAATCCCCCATTCAATATTTCAGATAAGACCCTACTTCATGCCTCTCTCTCTCTCTCACAGTTTGTTTAATTGTTCTCGTTTATTCATGCAGACCATCTTTTTCTTTATTATTATTTTTTTATAATTATATTACAGTGTACAGTACCACATGCGACTGGGAACATTCTAAAGCATAAGTTCCTTCACTTTATCAAAATCTGGTGTCATGGTGCCTTAGGTGACTGGTCATGGTCCAAGCAAAAATACAAGGGGGGCTTGGGTGTTTTGTTAATGTGCTGATTCTTTGCTTTTTTATCCTCCAATTAAAGTAAAAAGAGTTGGAATGAGTTGTTGCTTTCTGGTCTACGTTTTTCTCCAAGAGGTTTGAATTTTCTTTTTGAGGGTTTTAGGGATTAAGCATCATGCATGAACCCATGTGAATTGTAATCCAAGCTTTTGTTTTTAGAGTACAAGATAATTTGAAAAGCACATGGATCCAAATTAAACTCCATGGATGGCACCAAACTTGTGGACACTTACGAATTCAAGGATACAAGTTTAATGCAGTCATGTATTTTTGAGGATGTGATATACACATGTAGGTGATGTTTCATGGGATAATAGTTCGAACATAAGAGCACTTGACTAACCCCTCGGGTGTGTGTAATTTCCTGTCTTGCACATCAGATAATTATAGGGAAGAATTCCTTTGGGGTGATTCCAAGGTGCTTGCTAAGGATACTTGAGTCCAAGCCTTATGGATCACATGGAGTCTTGAAAATAACTAGACTAACTTCTATGATGAATAGAACTGTTATGTTAAATTGCAGTGGGGGTACTTATGAATTGGACGTGACAACAAAATATTGGTGCAAAATCCATAAACCACGTGAGACGTATTGGGAATGGCCTTTGTTGCTTTAATGACCTTGAAAGTGGCTTATTTGAGTAGATACTTTACCTCTATGCCTAAACATCAAATTTTCCTGGACATAAAATACGATTTGTCACAACTTAAGGAAAGTGGAAGTAACATTTGCAATATACTCTAAAAGAACTAGTCAAGTTATAATTAATACTCATTGTAATCACTTATATAAACCAAATCGACCTAGCAAACACATGATATGAAACCTAGCATACACCTATGCAATCCACACTCATATCAAATCCATCCAATATCAATCTAGAATTAGGGTAACATATCTAATGTATATTAAGTCTATATGAGCTATGTTATTGGTTAAGCAAAGCCTCATTTGTAACTTAACTAATATATATATATACTAATATATATATATATATATATAAAAGATTATAGCACAGATATAGTTAATGATTTTCTTAGGTGGTGACACTAGTGTTAAAAATCATGCTTGAATTCAAATGCATGAAGAGACAAAGGAATAACACACACAAAGAGAAGTCTCCTGAATCTGCTGATCTTGGTCGGTTCCAAGTGCCAAGAGGCATCTTGGCTTCTAGTGAAATGGATGCAATTGGCCGCTGTTGTTCTGGTTCAAGCCTTTGCCACATTAGGAAATAAAAAAGTGCTGGGTGGAGCTTTTTACTTAAAATTGTGGTACGGCTAAGTACTATGTTAATGTCTATGTACTTATTAGATACCCTTAGCTTCTATTTTTTATTTGTGTTAATCATTAGAATCTTTAATAATTAGGTGGATCCCATGCTCTCTTATCATATAATCAGTATCAAAACATAAGAAAACAGAGTTAGGCTTTCTAGATTCTCGAGTTTAGTCTTAAAGTTGTGGCTTTTGGTTAGTTTTGTTTTAAATTTCAGGACCCCATAAGGTTTAGGCTTTAGCTCCCCCACATTAACGGTCTCAGTGCAATGTCTCCATCCATATGGTCTACTGACTAAGCCACCATACAAAAAGAAAGAAAGAAAAAGGAGCACAACAAAGCAAGTAAAAGAAGATAAAGCAAATTGAGTTAGTATTTGTTACAGATCATTATTCATTACCCCATCTTTGAACAATTCCCTGTTCCATTACTTTTTTTCAAAGTTTATTTGTTTGATTAATACTGTAAAAACAAAGAACGTGTGATTAAATTTAAGCATTAATGCAGCATTTTGTGGGTCGTGCTAAGCCACCACTGGGGAAACCAGCATCATTGAACATGTGGCATGATCCATTATGACATGGTGAACAATGATTTTGATTAGCAGCAACCATGCGTATTTGTAATATTTTGAATTATGTGAATTGAATTGGATAAGTTTATTTTGTGCAAGTGTGTGTTGAGTCTCACATTAAATCTTTACTTAGGTTGGATTAGATTATAAAAATGATTATTGCTGAAATGAAAGATGAAATATAAAATTGTTATAGAGAAATAAAGCAGATGTGTCGAATTAGATTATAAAAATGATTATTGTTGAAATGAAAGATGAAATATAAAATTATTGTAGAGAAATAAAGTAGACGTAGGAAACTTATAGAGCCGAAGTAAAAGAGAAAGTAGAAATGGAAAAAACACAAAGAGTTGCGTGATTTGGCTTGCGAGCCTACACTCACGCTGTATGTTACAAAGAACCTTACGCTGTTTATTTCAACAATGATGTTTTTTAGAAAATAAGTCATTTTCCATAAAACTATCTTATTTTCTTATGTTTGGTAATAACCTTAAATGAGTTGAAAAATAATCTCATAACTTCCCTTATTTAGCTTACTATGCGATAGAGTTGTTTTCCAAAAAAAATTTAATATAAAACAATCTCTTAAAATAAGTCATACTTTTTATGTTGACTAAAGATAGTTTTCCTTTGACTCAAGATAGTTTTCCTTTGACTCATTTATTCTAATATTACCAAACATTGGAAAATACGAAAAACTATCTTTACACAATGTTTTCCATTGAAACAAACAGAGCGTAAAGAGCATTAGAATTGGTGGTGCTAAAAATTTAGCAATTTGATACCACAAAAAGCTACTTTATCTATTTTGCCACCTCACTTTAGAAAACACCCACCATCCGTGGTTTTATTTTAGTATTCAACGCAATAAAATAATACTAGCCTCATTACACACGCTTTTGCACGTGCGATGAGTTTTTTTTTTTTTTTTTTTTTGTCATAATTTTTCATTCATTCCAATTTGAGGTTTACACATTTTCTCATTAATATTACGTATTTAGAACTACTAATACAACCAAAGTGTAGCAAAAAAAAAAAAACTTGTTTTTTATTTTATATACATAATTTTTATTTTGAAAATCTAATTTATATATTGATAAAGCAATTTGAAAACAAAAGGAGAGTGATCTTAATTTTTAGGCAATGTTTTAGTGTGAGTTAGAATTGTATTTTTTTCGGATTGTTCTTTAGTTTTGTCTCTACTTAAACATAGGGGTGTAGGGCTATTTTTGAACAAAAAAATAAAGATACAAAACAGGAAAAACCCCTTAAATAGTATAGATAAACAACACAATAAAATAACATATCCACTACAATAAACAACCGCCACAGCGACATCCACCACGACCATGGAAACTATTGCCAAAACCCACACCACACAATCAACACAACCTGACCACACAAACCCACACCACCACAAAAACCCACACCCAACCTAACTGCACAGTGCACACACATACAGTTAGCAAAACAATGTCACTGACTCTCCAAAACCTCTTCAGCATTATCAATTCCTCTGCCACCATCATTATCATCATCATCCAACTCACCTCACACTTAGACTCAAAGCTGCAACCAAAAACGACGTTGTCATAGTCAATGACAGTAGCGAAAATTTCAATTTCAACTTCAATTTGTTCCTCTCCATAGCCGAATTCCTCTGCCTTGCTTCTTCCTTGATTGGTCTCGTGGTGAATCCAACAATGCTCTTAAGTTCAAAGAAGGCGGTGCCGGTGGAATTGGTTGGGAACAAGGTTTAGGCGTGGTGGGGGATTGCGTTGTGGGCAAGATGGCTTGGCGAGAGGGTGACTGGGAGAGAGATGGGTGAGAGTGGAGAAAGAGAGTGCTTGGGTGAGATTGTGAAGAGAGTGAGTGGAACGGGAGAAATTATACAGTCCTCTGGTGAACCACGTCATTTGTCCACTATTCCACTAAAAAACTCTCATTTGTTTAAAATTGCTGAGTCAATAATTAGTTTCTATTTAAAAAAAATTTCTAACTCAGCAATTTTAAACAGGTGTGAGTCTTTTAGTGGAATAGTGGATCATGTCATTTGTCCACTATGTGCACCTTATAATTTCTCGTGGAGCGGAGGAAAAAAAGAAAGAGAAAAAAAAAATGAAATAAATATTATTTTAATGGAAGGGAGAAGAAAATATATTATTTGCTTTTAGCATTTGAGCTACAGTGCATAGCTAACACCAATGTAGCACATTTTTTGTATATTGTGGTGCTAAAAATAGCAATTTAGCTTTTTAGCACCACCAATATTAATGCTCTTAGACATACATTAATGACTATGTTGTGACGGTAGTAGTTAGGGAGATAGATTAATAACCACCACATACCCTTAGTGTGGTGGTCACTCCACAAGTATAAATGCTTGTGAGGTGTGGGGGGCAAAGGCTGGGGTTCAAGTCTCTAGGAGGGAGCTTCACACACATATACACTTAGATTAGGCTAAAGTATAAATTTTATCTTGTATTAAAAAAAGAAAAAAAAAAGAAAAAGAAAAAGAAAAGGGAGATAGATTAATAAGAAAATATATATTGTTTTTAAAGCATTTTTTTTTATTAAAGAAATGTATTATTTTATTTCTAAAGCAATGACAAAAGTGGGAACAACAAATAGAATGTTACCCAAATATATGTTAAAGAAGTTCCTTGTTCTACTTTAAGATTGTTCTCATAACATCACAATCATGCCAAGATTATAAGAGAATATATGCTTTGTCGCTTTATTACCAGATATTAGCCGTAGTATCATCCTTTATCAGCCGCTAACTGATAAAGATGATCTTCTCCATATTGCAATGAAATCATTTGCTCAACTATTGGAAAGATTCATGGCCACAACTATGCTTAATATTTCTTGTTTTAAAAATTTATTGACACTATGTTTGAAAGTTTGAAGAGTGTCAAGGGCCATTTTTTGACAAGCCCAAAACAGAATGCCCAAGTAAAAATAGGAGGCCCAAATTTTCAAGCTGGGCCCAAATGAACCCGAACCCATTATCATAACATTTCTCTACTTCCATATGGCCCAAGCCCTCATGAGAAGTCCATTGGGGAATTGGGGCAAATATAGTTTGGAGGGCTAAAGAAAGAGTTCCTTTGTGCACCCTTGGATTCGAGGGAAAATTTGCAACAATAGTTGAACCCTTAGAAGTTGACTATATAAACCAAGCACATGTTGAAAACTAGCTTAAAAGTTAAACTGCTAAAAGACTCATAAATTTCAGCCAAGAAACACAACCCAATGTAAATGCTTTCTCTTTACCATTAATGTCAAATGACACAATTCCTCAAATTTAGCATCGTTTATGATAATTGTCTTATTTATTATCAAACCAAAACACCAATAGATTTTTAATGTGAGCGGAGATTGAATCACAGATCTCTTATTCAATCATTAGAGACTTTACCAATTAAGCATATTGCATCCTACCTTTAAAGGGTATTAAACATTCTAGGGAAATAAAAAAAAAGTAGGATTTTTGGCAAACCAATTTACCTCAAACCATATTGTTTCACTCTTCCATCACTGTTAAAGGCTATGATGATATGATCCCCTCAAAATCCAGCAACTAAAGTCTATTCATACTCTTTGAAGGATGAATTATTTTTTTTTTTTTTTTTTTGAATCACTATAAAGGCATAATAGAAGGGAGGCATTAGCTAAAGAATTCACCCTAGAGACCATATAATTACTCCCTTAACTAATACGTGTGTATCACATAACATATGCCAATATAAATTCTCTCCTGAAAAGTTTGTTAACCATTTATTTGAGAGCGAGACTTATAATTATAAATTGGTAAGAATATGGTAAAAGATGCCATTAATATTTAGGAAATTAATTTCATTACATAAATTGTTAACATGAATTGAACCTCATTTAGCAATATTATACCTCACAAACGAATCTCCTAAAGCAAACTCTCAACTCGATTAACTTGTGCCTTCAAGAGTTGTACATTAGCGTCCCTCTCCTTGCAGTGTCCTCAGATTCTTTCAATTTCCTTAGAAGGTTAGCATCATTCTCCTTACTTCTTTCTTCAGATTCTTTCAATTGCCTCAAAAGGTTTGCATCATTCTCCTTACGTCTTTCCTCAAATTCTTTCAATTGCATTTGGAGGTCACAAATAGTAGATGAAGAGGAACCCCATAACTCTGTAGGACTAATACCATCACCATAGCCATGAACACGACCATGATGTTCAGGTCCAAATACCTCTACAAACATTTCATCGCTGGACATTTGCAATACATGAAAAACAAGAATTCTTAATTAAATTATTAAAAGCAAGCAAGAATGACAGTTCTATTCATAAATTGACATACATATAGATATTTTACATATTTGAATAAATGTTTTACATATTTGTTCACTAACTATTGTCCATTAATCTATTTTTACTTTGCCCAAAATATTTGTCCAGTTTTAAAAGTCAATGGTTATTAATTTACTAATTTCCAAGCATACCCCTTCCATTTTGAAAAACGTTTATATGTTTCTTTAAAAAAAACAAAACACAAAATGATGTTCCCTTTAAAAGTGAAAGTTTATAAACTAGACAAACAAAACAGGACGTAAGAAGATGAAAGTTTCCATGCACATAGTTACTTCTAAACTTTCTAATTAAAGTTGACCAATTAATTCTCCTTCATCGCAATTTAATGGTGACATTAATTGCTTTCAAATAGCTATGAAACTGCAGAGATGAAGGCACTTAGGGACATACCGATAGGGCCACAACATTGATATAGAAGTCAACAAGTGTTGCTATCATCCACCTGCAAGTATTTTATCAAAATCATTACATTCACCTTACAAGTAAATGACCTTCACAGACAAACTTGAAAAGAGACATATTACAGACACAAGCATGCCAATTAGCTTTAGCTCAAATGGCATAACAAGGTTGCTGGTAAGGCCTTGAGTTCAAAACCCATTGCATGAGTAAAACATACCAATTTAAAAAAGAAAAAAAAGCTAAATGCAAAAGTTTTGCCAAATATTGCATAGTTAGTATACCATTTGAGAATGACAAAATTGTTGAAAATATACACATATTTGTTACAAAAAGTGAATGAAATGATTAATATATATATTCTTTTTTTTTTCTACTAGTTAGGTATTGGAGCCTTGACCTAAAGCTGACCATTTAAAAAACCCATTGAAAAGCTTCTATGATAACCCACCACCAGTATAGAGTGCTCCACTTAGCTTCTATTAGCACAGTCAGCAAGGCCATAAAGTATTTAGTTGGAAGCATAAGCCTGGAAGTTTTTGGAAACTTTCACTTTCAACACCCAAAGAAGATGGTTCTGTCACTAAGCATGCCGGCATAGAGGACACCAAAAGCATAAACAAGACAAAAACTTACTGCAGACTTAAACAAACTTTTAGTCCCCCCTCTAGCATTTTTCTAATCAGGTCATAACCTAAGAGGATGTCATTTTATAGGAAGATTCAGGGAGTTACTATTGTCTCTTTCCCTTGGAAAGGTATTTGGTCCATAAAGAATCCCAAGAGGGTGTCATTCTTTTCGTGGACAATAGCATTGGGAAAGATTTTTACTTTGGATAACCTTAAAAGGAGGAATTTGTCATTGTCAATATTAGGCGCTTATCCTGTTCCCAGGAAAAACTTAGGCAAGCCAGCAATAATCATGATATAAAGGCAAATTAACACAAAAAGTGCATGAAGAGCACCTTTTGCTGCTTATCCCTTTTGTCCTTTACAACTGCTGCCTGTCTTGCCTTCCATTGCCTATATTAGATGTCATACAAGGTTAAACATCAAATAACAAACTAGAAAAGCAACTGCCAAGGACTGGAATTTCAAGTTGTTAGTATTGAGGATGACCTATAGCTCTTCCATGAAAAAAATTTAGGATCAAATTGACATCTAAATTGGATCCAAACCAACACAGAAAACTGTTAGAAAACACACATTCAAAGCCAAATATACAGCATCTATGTCACAAAGCTTATATTCCTTCACACACCCATACGAGGTCTAAGTTGGGTCACCAGTTGGTTTTTGTTATCTGATTACCGACAACATATACTCAGACTTTCAAAAGTTAAATTTTAATTTTTTATTAAAATAATATTCACCACCCATTTTAGTTTAAGGATTTGTTATTTGTCAATTAGTATGTAGATATTCAATGCAGACATTGAAATAGCTGATTGAAGTATAAGAAGCCAAGCAGGCAGTAGATAAAGCATCTAAGTAGTAAGCCCAACTCCACTTTGCATCTTTGAAATTACTGGTGTTTTATTTCAAAGAAACATAATAAATAAATAATATGTCAAGTACAAAGACCTCCCCCACTTCTATACCCACCCTAAAAAGAGAGTTTTCATCCAGGTGTTTCTCTATAGGGCCTTTCTAAACTCTGAGAGGATGCCTTAGTAAGAAAATGCATGTAAAAGTCAGTAGCTAAAACTGAATAGGAATTCAATAGAAGAAGGTTTTAAATGCACCTACAAAGAAGTAGTTCACAGAAATAGAGGGCAATTAGTAACTTTAGATTGAAATTTTGACCAAAAGGGATGCAGAGGTCATGATTTTTGCTTAAATATATTAAGGTTCTCTCAAGCCGATCCTCAATCAACATTCTAATGTAAAAAAATATCTCACAGTCAAAGCACTAAGCCAATACCCATTGGTGAATTTCATTTGAAAATGTGTCAAATTCAAAAGTTCACCTATTTTCTAGGCAGCACATGGCCCTGTTTCAGCTCTAGTGACCATATAGAACTACTACAGATGCAAAATTTACATAAAACACTCATGAAAAATGCATCAAACTCTAAATTCCAAAAGACCATTGAACATATCCATTGTCCACAAGTTAGTTCCTGGAAATTCCATCTACTTACAACTTAAATCTAAACTATTAAAGCTATAAACTAATTATCCTCCACAAATCTCTTATTCTTTGTTTTCCTTTTAATTTATTTTTTACTCTTTGGGTAATTTCCACAAGCACTTGGCACACATACTCTATGTCTAGACTTGCACAGACCAGGTTATTTTTTACTCTAAATCAGAGTTGCCTAATGCCTAACACTAGTCCTCCTATGAGTAGCCTACAATTAAAGGAGATATTTGAAGCCAAAATAGACAAATTGAAAAACAAACCTAAATTACACAGTGACTACACTATTTGTTGGAAAAGTGACAATCAAGGCAGCTAGAAGAGCTAAATATCATTCTCTTCAAGGCAAAAATGTTCAAGAAGCTACCGAATAACAATAAGACGTGATCATAGGATTTCTCTATAAGATGTGTGAAGAAGAGTCTCACTTACCTGTGGTATTGGAAGAATAACTAGAATGTCGATACGAAGTATGACCTCAAGTACCTTCTAGCTATTGCCATAGCATTTGTATTCAACACATTTTTTCCAACTTTGCGAAGGTTCTCATCTATAAAACCAGTACGAAATTGCAGTTTAATAAACAATAATTCTAGATTTGCAGTTTAATTATACAAGTTATATATAAAAATTCCAAAATAAAAAACAAAACGTTTATGCTATCTATGGAAAAACAAAGAAATACAAAATTGAAGGTTAGGTTTTCAAGGAGAATGTGAAATTGGATTCATCAATGTATAGAAGATACCTAATCAGAGGTTTGGATAGGTAAAAGTGTGAATATATACAAGATTTGGATGCGATTGTACCAACTCGGAGAATCTGAAGCAAAGAGAAATCAACCAAAGTCAAAAACTCTGTTTGGTTGCCGAGAAAATAATAGAAAAACACAAGGAAGGAAGAGAGAGAGAGAGAGAAAGAACCTGTGAGGAGCTAAGAACCTGTGTTTAGGCCGAGAGAGATGTGAGCTATGAAAGAGAGCCTACAACGTTTTAAACTCTGAGTTTAAAATGAGCTTTTATACAATACAATAGAGTGTTATTGATTTCCAACGTTTTACAACCGTTGATACAAAATTTAATTTATTTTATCTACAGTTGATGAAGCTGTTGATAAAACTCCTCTTTTTAATATTTTTTAACCCCCTTTTGCAACGGTGCCTGAAGAAAAAAACTCAAGCCAAATACTTTTTAATATTTTTTTCAACAGTTATAATAAGTGTAGAAATAAGTTTATGAATTTCTTTATTTTTACTCTACAGTTATACTCAACCGTAGAAAATTAAGCTTTTATCTACATTTTTTAGTGACTGTAGATATAAATATGTTGAAAAAACTCAAGTTTGTTGTAATGAGACATTGGGCCAGATCATGTCAGGAAGGTACTTGAACCAATGAGGGCTTCATGCGGAGCCTCATCCAATACGCATGGAGCATTATAAGTTTACATAATATTGTTCATGTAAACCCTACACGCTGTGATGAGTGGATGCCAATGCATTAATGAGGAGAAGCCCAGTTAGCGAGTTGCATTTGGCGTGGACCAGGTCAGCACGACTTAATCCTTGTAGCCAAATGGGGTATTCAAGGCTTGGCCCTAGGGCAAGACCACTTAGGTCCTTGCCTAGGGCCCCAATATTAAAAGACCCCCAAAAAGTTAGTGTGAATAATTTTTTTTTTTTTTTTTGGGAATTAAAAGAAAACATGAGTTCTCTCACTCCAAGAAAGGTCCTAATTCATAAATTCATCAAGTCATGCATTGAATTTGTCTTTGTTTTGGCAAGTTGAGATTGTTAGGTGATTGTATTATTAAGTGAAGTCAAATATTGGTTTTGATAAATTAGATTACTAATAGTACTAGTTCTAGTTACAATTGTTTTTGCAATATAAGTTTTTTAAAATTAAAATTGATAAAATTCTAATAAATATTTCAAGGAGTTTAAGTGGATTAGTCATGTTATCAATTGAAAAATAAATGTTGGCAAATCTAAATATAAAATCTTAATTAGTAATTTGCATCTCAAAAAACAAAAAGAATGAATTTTAAATAAAAAATTATAATATAAAATATTAAATAAATGTTAAACAGAAAAAGCCCCACTTAAAATTGTTGTTTTAACCCTCAAATTGTATTTGGCCGGTCTTGGGGGTATCTAACTTAATCCTTGTATCTAAACAGGAACCCAATCATAGGAAACTGCACCATCTGATGGGAAGAAGTAGGAGAAGAATCTCCTTTAGGACTCCATTTCTGTACTTTTTAAGGGCTGCTCTGCTTTGCCCTCAAAGGATTTATAAAAAATAAAATAAAATAAAAATAAAAAATAATAAAACCATTGTGCTCTACTCTCAGGTGCATATTGAATAACTCTTCTTATTGCACAGATAATCTTATGGACAATTTGGTCATTCTAGAGAAATGTTTTTTATATGAGAATTTGTTAGACATCCTTTGTATGGTGAATGTTTGTCATTCTCTGAATGAGAAATTGTTTTTTGTATAAGTTGGTGGACATCTATTTTTTTTGATACCATTAAAGGGAGAACATCAAAGAAATACACACTACAAAAGAGAGGAGTTATGCCAGTGTTGGTGCATGGGCAATCTTGTTGCCTTATAAGCTACAGACAAAACCTGCCCCACAACTACTTTAGGGACTAAGTACACTATAGCAGTTAAACCACCCATCTGTAAGTGACTTATATCAGCCAAAAAGGTCTTTTCTTCACGGTCAGGAACTATCTTCCTTTTCAAAACTTGGGTAAGCCTTCTGTAAGTAATTGTTGGGGGATATTATACAAAGTAATAATGGAAGAACAAGGTTAACACAAAAGACAAACAGAAAATAAATAACTTGGAGGCACTATATCGTTTTCCTTAGACAATATTTGCTCCCCACACTTTTGTTGCTAAAGGGTTATCGCAAATTTGTCTCCAGGATACAACCAAGATGTTGGGTTCTATAGATAGCAATTCTGGAGAATGACCACAGGATTTCTTGTGTTTCTTGTGTTTCTCTCCAAAACTCTTAATTTTGTGAAGTTAGTTTTTCAAGAGAACATAAGCCTCTATTTATACCCATAGGTTTTTTTATATCATTTTTGCTGTATTTTTCAACAATAAAAAAACAAAAAAGATCGTCCATCCAAAAAAAGTGTCTCAACTACAATAATAATTAAATATAAATTTTTCCTTCTCAAAAAAAAAAAAAAAAAGTTGTTAAGAATAATATAGTTATGATTTTGAAGGTATTGATCGACTGAATTCACAATTATTTAATTAGTTTGAACAATTACAATGTGTTGTTAAATTTACTAAGAAAAAATTCGAACCACTTTGTGGCTTGATCGAGGCTGTCATCATCAAACTCCAGTGTGCCGATGAGCTCTAGTCTGATAGCATCACCTTTCCGGCAAGAATAGGGTGAAGGATGTGGTTATGAGATCAAAGCCAATCAGATTAGTGTGCAACTTACCAATCTAAAAGTAAAATTGATTGAACTTCCATATAAATATTATCTCAATATTTCAGGCATTTTTGTCTGTGTTTATGTTATTTTTTTCCAAGGATTGAATGTTTAATTTGAGGGTATTGAGAACTATAGTTTAAACTGAGATTATCCTTATCTGGATGGTAATACGTTCTCATTTCAATTGTCACTCATTATTGAAGGGTTCCTGTTGACTGTGATGTGTGTTTTTCTCAATGACAGGTATGAAACTACCAAAATTTACAGTATTTGACATCTACATGACAAATTTTAAGTGAACAAACCAACCAAATATTTATGAATAGTGATAGGAAACTTATACACACTGACACACACACAAATGAACGAAGTTGCAGAAGCAGCCATCTATACTTTTCTAGAAAAAGAATTCTAAGTTTGACTCCAAAACACTTTCCATCATTCCATGTTAGCCCCATTTTTAATTTTGTTAAAGCTATGCTCAATACCTCATCTATTACTTAAGCTATATATAGGAAGAGAGAGTCTTACATTTTAAGGTTGAAACATGTCCCTTAAAATTTTGTCAATTTATAATCATGTCATTGTGCTAAAAAAGAAAAAATTTCTCTAATAAAAAAAAAAACAAAAGAGAAAGTTAAATAAAAGTAAATACGCAAGGTATTTATGCTTTTTTACTTAGATTTATATACTTCTATATATATATATATATATTAACGGTAATTTTCATGAAGAATTTATATGGATAAAAAAAAAAAATTGCTTATCCTTTGAATATAAATCTAATAGAGGTATAAATTTTGAAATTGACAAAGAGGGTTGTTGGAAACACCAGTCACATTCTATGATACTATAAAAATCTTTGGTAAGGCTAACTGTTCTTTACCCCATCTCATTAACCTGAGCCCAACAACTAGACCTTGCAATGCCAATGGGTTGTGTCGGTCCGGGTTTGGGTCAAATTTATTTTTTGCAGGTCACAATTTCAGACCCGTGATAGAATTGGGCCAATCGGCATAATTTTTTTTTTTTTTTTTGTGAGGGACCAATCGGCATGAATTTGAGATTAATAATAGAGAAATTGATTAATTAATAACATGAAATTGGTAGTATAATTTTCATTGAAGTAGCATTTCAAATTACTTGAAAATTAAGTAATATAACTTTACTAAAATAAACTATTTTAACATTTAATAGTCCTTCCTCTCAAAAAAAAAAAAAAACATTTAATAGTTCTTTCCTTAAAAGAAAGAAAAGAAAAAGAGGAGTCCCTGAGATGCAACAAAAAATTACAGCAATTTCATATCATTTCCAAAGTTGCGTACCATCCCACATGGGGCATTCAAAATATTAAATTGTAGATTGTGGTGGACTTGTATGTCAGTGTAGTGAAATTTTTGTGAATATTTATTGAGTGGTTCTATGCCCATAGACTATTTCATAGTTTTTTTTGCTATAACTCTAATGTGGCAGATTGTAAGTGATTGTCTATTTTATCTATACTACTAAAAAGTTTAAACAATAAGGTTAGATATGTAAAAGTACTTTTTCTCAACAAAAAAAAAAAAAGATATGTAAAAGTACTAATTTAAAAACTCCTAAATTTTAGATACTTATCCATATCCCTTGAAATTAGGCACTTTCATGTCTTCTTATTCCTTCTTAACAGCAAGTCAGTTACTAAAATCAAACATAAATAAATGCCTCTCAGGAGTAGTCCTTTCCTATAAGGTGATTCTTTTACTGTTTTTTTTTTTTTTAAATCATTTTACTGCTCATATGATTTTGATTGTTCTATATGGTTTTTAGTTGCTTCTTTCTCTATTATATTTCTAGAAAATTTTGACACTAAAAAAAAGCCTCACGGCACGCGCGAGTGTGTGTGGTGAGGCTAGTTTTATAATAATTATATACTTTCATTTGTTTTCACTTTTCACCCTCTTTTTATAAATAAAAATCATTAGTGTTCTCTTCAAAAAAAAGGGGGAAAAAGGAAAGAAAAAAGAAAAATAGTGTTATCACTATTGATGCACACACAAGACCATGGGAAGTCCACCCCAATACCAAGTCAACAGTTTTTTTTTTTTTTTTTTGACATAAAATATAGAAGTTAACAGTTTTAATCATACTTTATTGAGTAACATTTGTGAGGGATAATCAAAATAAGATAATCTATTGATATACTCTGTTAGAAATACTGAATCATTTGTATTGTATTTCGTAATCAAAGAATATACATCAGTGTCTTTATATAGGAGACATATGTGTGCGGTACAAGTAAAGTGTAGTACAAGTACAAGTGTGCTATACAAGTAATCTAACTGGGCCTAAAGCCCATAACATAATATACGTTAACAGCCCCCCTCAAACTCAAGGTGAATGTGAGACTAGCTTGAGGTTGTCAACCAAATCACGAGTGCGTCCCTTAGGAAGTGACTTGGTGAAGATATCTGCAAGTTGATCTTTGGAGGAGACGGAGAAAAGCTTGAGAGCACCATGGACAAGATGATAATGGATAAAATGACAATCAATCTCGATGTGTTTAGTCCGTTCATGGAAGACATCATTGTGAGCAATATGAATGGCACTCTGGTTGTCACAATAAAGGGGAGTAGCAGAGGATGTGGACACACCCAAATCCTTAAGAAGTCATCGTAGCCAAAGGAGCTCAGATGTGGTATCAGCAAGGGCACGATATTCTACTTCAGTACTGGAGCGGGCCATAAAAGTTTGTTTCTTACTTCGCCAAAAAATCAAAGAAGAACCAAAGAGAAAGCAATAACCTGTAGTGGACCTGCGATCAGTGGGATCCCCTGCCCAATCAATATCAGAGAATGCACGGAGTATAAGAGGAGACTGAGCTGAGTAGAAAAGGCCATGGAAGAGAGGGCTCTTCAGGTATCGAAGAATGCACAGAACAGCAGCATAGTGAGTTGACCGTGAAGCAGACAGATATTGGCTCACCTGATGAACAGCATAGGAGATGTCTGGACGAGTAACTGTGAGATAAACTAGGCTGCCAACCAATCGTCTGTAAAGAGAAGGATTAGACAATGGTTCCCCCCCTGAGGGTGTCAAATGCGCATTAAGTTCAACTGGAGTGTCAATAGTCTTGCTGTCAGTGAGTCCAGCTCGAGACAAAAGATCAGAAGCATACTTGGTTTGAGTAATATAAAGACCATCTGTGGAATGAGTAATTTCAAGACCCAAGAAATAGCTGAGATGTCTAAGATTTTTCATCTCAAACTGCTGACTGAGAAAATCTTTGAGTTCTTGAATGCCACTGAGGTCATCACCAGTTATGATCATATCATCCACATATAGAAGAAGCAAAATGGTGCCTTTATCAGTACGACGAAGAAATAAGGCAGAATCATACGGACTGGCAGTGTAACCCAAGCGAAAGATAGTGGAGCTGAACTTGGCAAACTAAGCTCGTGGAGCTTGTTTAAGACCATAAAGTGCACGTTGAAGATGACAAACCTTGTTTGATTCAACAGAGAGACCAGGAGGAGGTTGCATATAGACTTCTTCACTCAGATCCCCATTAAGGAAAGCATATTTGACATTCATCTGAAAAAGATCCCATTTACTAGCAGCAGCAACAGCTAAGAGGGCACGAATAGATGAGATACGAGCAACTGGAGTAAAGGTCTCTTCATAATCAATCCCATACTCCTGTGTAAAACTTTTTGCAACAAGACGAGCCTTGTAGCGCTCAATGGACCCATCAGAGCGAGTCTTGATCTTATAGATCCACTTACAACCAACCACAGACTGTCTAGGAGGGAGAGTGACCAGATCCCAAGTATGGTTTTTGGTTAATGCATCAAGTTCCTCTTTCATTGCAATCTGCCATAAAGGGTCAGTGGAGGCCTCACGATAGGTTTGAGGCTCGTGAAGTGTAGCAAAAGCAGTGTAACAATGATAGTCAAGTAAATGTGTAGGAATGGATCTTACCCAGGTTGAGTGGCGAGGTGGAATGTCTTGTGGAGGATCTTCAGGCGGAGCAGGAGCAGGGGACCCAGGCTCAAGGTGGGGTAGCTCGTCATCAACCTGTTCATCTTCAACCTGTCTAGGAGAAGCATTAAAAATATCTGGAGAGAAGTCCAAAGGAGGATCAAAAGTATTTGTAGAAGGAACAAGAGACTCATCTGGAAAGATTTCTAAAATAGAGGAGGTAGTCAGGGAAGAACGAAAGTGAAAGAGTTCAACAAACAATCGGTGTTCCCAAAAAACAACATTACGAGAAACACGAAGACGATGAGAGACAGGATCATAACACCTATACCCTTTTTGAGTTTCGCCATAACCAAGGAAACAACAAAGTCTAGATCGAGGCTCAAGTTTGTTGTGCTCATGAGGCTGAAGAAGAACGAAATAAGCAGATCCAAAGGAGCGAAGGTGATGATAGTCAGGGGGTGACCCAAAGAGATGCTCATACGGAGTCTAATTATGGATGACAGCGCTTGGAATGTGATTAATCGCATGAACAGCATGAAGAGCAGCTTCACCCCAAAATGGGGCAGGAACTTTGGCAGAAAGAATAAGAGCACGAACAGTGTCAAGAATATGACGAAGTTTTCTTTCAGCTCGACCATTTTGCTGAGAAGTACCTGGGCAAGTTAGATGATGTACAGTGCCATAGAAATGTAACAGAGCTTGAAACGCATATTGAGTATATTTAAGAGTATTATCAGATCGAAAAGTTTTGATACGTTTGGAGAATTGTGTTTCAACCATTTTTGCAAAGTTGCTGTATATTGGTAAAATTTCAGAACGAGATTTCATAGGAAAGATCCAACTATAACGAGAATAATCATCAATAAAAACAACAAAATATCGAGATCCACAAATACTAGCAACAGGAGAAGGTCCCCAAACATCAGAATGAATTAACTTAAAAATACTATTAGAAATAGATTCACTGTTATTAAAAGGCAAAGCTGGCTGTTTTCCTAACTGACATGAAGTACAATCAAAATTGTCTTTGGACACAGAACCCAACAGACCCTTAGAAGCTAACTGTTGTACCCGAGAAGATGGTGCATGACCAAGACGAGAATGCCAAAGTGCGAGAGAAGGTAAGGAAGAAATTGCAGCAGCAACAGAAACAAGAGCAACAGGTGGAAGATGAAGATTGTCCACAGGAAACATACGCCCAACTCTAGGACCGGTCCCAAGCTCCTGCCCCATCCTCGGATCCTGCACAATACACCCAGAATAGTCAAAAATAAGGCGATAACCTAGTTCAGCTAATTGTCCCACAGAGCACAAATTATAGGATAGGTCAGGTATATGGAAAACTCTAGGAACAGAGATGTTGGAGGTTGAAACAAAACCTAGACTATTCCCATGCATGGTGGAACCATCAGCTATATGAATATTTAGAGGATGTGGTGCAGGGTCAAGTTTGGAGAATAAGGACAAGTGAGGTGTCATGTGATTGCAGCAGGCAAAATCAAAAAGCCAAGTTTGAGACTTACCGGGTAGAATTGAGAGAGCAGTGGAAAGAGATGCATTACCAGCCATACGAACAGCCTGAGCTATGATCTCCTGTAGTTCAGTGGGGGAGAGGTTGATAGTGGATTCAGAAGACTGAGACTCAGCTAAAATAGAGGCCATTGGCGGAGTAGGCTCAGTATTAGTAACAGCAGCAGTAGATTTGTTGCGACGGTAACAAGTCTCAATAGTGTGGCCAGGACGCTTGCAATAGTTGCAGAACTTTTTGTTGGTCTGCTTGCGACGATTGCTAGAGCCAGAGGAATCACTTGATTGCTGAGGTTGCTCTATGAGTGGAGCAGAAGGAGTAATAGCCAAAACATTGAGCTTATTCTGGGCTTGAAGGGTTGCAAGACGAGCTTCTTCTCTAACCAACTCGTTCACAGCAGTATCAAGAGAGGGAGCAGGACTGCGATTCAGAAGCTGACCTCGAATGGGCTCAAAGTCCTTGTGAAGTGACATCAGGAATTCATAGAGGCGAAATTCATCTCTAATGGTAGCATATTGCTGAGCATCCTTTGAGCGTGCCCAAGTTGGATCAGAAAGGTCAATTTGGTCCCAAATGAAGCGAAGCTGATCATAGTAGTCATTGATAGACTGCCCTGGTTCTTGCCTAAGTTGATGCAATTCAACCACTAATTGATATTTCATGGCTCCGTGAGTAGTGGAGTACCTTTTGGCCAACATATCCCATGCTAATTTTGCATCATCAAAGCTGCTCAACAGATTGGAGATGGAGGGAATGGAAGTGTTCCGAATCCATGTGAGGATCATGTGGTTGTGACTATCCCATTCAATCATGCGACCAAGGAAAGCAGCATCTTCTTCATCGGCTCCCTTGACAGGAATAGTGATTGCACCAGTATAAAAATGCCAGAGCATGCGACCCTTAAGAAAACTGCGCATAGCTTGAGACCAAGATAAGTAATTCTTATTCCCCTTCAATATAGTATTGATGGGGCGAGGAAGAAAAATATCATTTTTATCCATTTAGAGACACAATATGCAAAAACAGACTGCAAAAATGAAATCTACGCGAAAAACTGGGTAAGGAGAACCTGGACTGCAAAAGTCAACCCTGATGAAAAGTCAACGGTCAAAGTCAACAGTCAACGTCCAAGTCAGCGGTCAGCGGATGACGTCAGCAAGATGACGTGGCGCTGACGTCAGCAGATGACTAGATGCTGATGCAGCTAGGGCTGACGTGGCACGGATGAAGTCACGGGTGACGTCAGTTGGAACTGAGGACGGCGCATGTGGCGCGTGGGGCGCGGGGGACAATGACGCAGAAGCTTTAGGCGGCGCGTGAGGGCGCGTGTGGTCTCCGATGACTGTAAGGCTTTCACCGACAGTTAGATCGGTGCAAGACGATCTCAGTAATGCCTCCAGAAATGTGATTGGAGCAATATTCGCGGTGGTGATGACACGTGTAGTAATTTGTGCGGTGTAGGACTCCTCAACGATAGCGGCTGCAGGTCTGGAACCCAAAGACAACGGCTGGAAGACGTAGGAGGTTCAACGGTGAGAGGCTGCAGACTGTTGTGATGGCGGAAGCGATGTTGAGAATGGAGTAACACCAATAAAGACAAGACTGCTAAGAAAATGTCAGAGCAATGGCTCTGATACCATGTTAGAAATACTGAATCATTTGTATTGTATTTCGTAATCAAAGAATATACATCAGTGCTTTTATATAGGAGGCATATGTGTGCGGTACAAGTAAAGTGTAGTACAAGTACAAATGTGCTATACAAGTAATCTAACTGGGCTTAAAGCCCATAACATAATATACGTTAACATCTAACTGGGCCTAAAGCCCATAACATAATATACGTTAACATACTCAAAATAAGATAATCATCATATTAATAGATGTTGTAGCGTAACTAATACGAATACCTTCTTTTTGTATGGATAACAAAACTCTGAAATATATTTTTGTGGCTTGAGAGTTGAGACACAATTTTACCTAACTTATATAAGAGGATTCTCATAATATAATTTTATTGCTAAATCAATTAGATATAGAAGATTCTTTATCCAAAAAGAAAAAGAAAAAGATATAGATGCATGATTGATTCAAAAATTAAAAATATACGATCAATCACACCTAAAAACTTAATCATTTGTGGAGATTCCATTTAATTCATTGATGATGTTTCACATGCTTCCATGTGAGGAGTGCATGTGATGGAATTGTCGCCCATTCTCCATCCAAGGGTTGGATTGAAGTTTGATATCGATAATTCTGATACCATGAAAAAGAGAAGAAAATAAAATATTATTAGTATATATATATTTTTTTGAGAAGATTATTATAGTATATTATTGTGTAGTATGTATCAAACTATTGTGTTATAATTCTTAGTATTTATTGTAGCCTTACCTTGGGATTGTCAATCATTAAAAAAAAAAAAAAAAAAAAAACCTAGGATTATCATTCATGTGATTGAAATAAAGATAGATTCAAACATTATCATATTGTGGATGGACACTCTATTTTAACACTACCCCTCAAATTTGTGCATGGATGTTTAATTAGAGTGTCCAAATTGTACAAGAAATTTTTTCTTGGAAAACCACAATTTAACTCCCTTTAACCATTTTAAAAATAGGCTTGCGTGGTGTGATGTCAAAAGCTATAAAAGATTTGAGTGTGTCTTTCTCATCACCAATTAGTTTTGAAGTGGAATGACACAGTTTACAGTCCGACAAATGGTATCAGAGTCATGGTCATGCGTTCGAGTCACGAGAGTGTCTTTATGATGGAGGGATTGTTGGGGGATCACAATTTGACTTCCTACAACTACTCTAAAAACAAGCTCGCGTGGTGTGATGTTGAAAGCCATAAAAAAAAATTAAAATATGTCTTTCTCATCACCAATTAGTTTTGAGGTGGAATGACAAAACTCACGATCCTACAGTTTTAAAAGTTGTGTTCCTAAGGGCTTGATGAACATGTCAGCAACATGAAGGAATGATGGTGTATGAGCTTGGAAAAATTAGACTAGACTCAAATTTGATCTTTTCCCAAACCAGGTGAAATTCCAATTCTACGTACTCGCCTACTATTGAAATACGTGACTTACTACAACTAGTGTGTAATTCCGTGCATATGCTCAGATATATTTAAAAACAATCACAATTACATATATATAATTTAGACTTTTCTAATTAGAATTTAATTGGATTTTCTCTTAGTTTTGGCAATTAATATATATATATATATTTATATATATATCAATGACTTATAAACTTGAATTGTTTTTAGTTATACAAAAAAAACTCATAAATATAAAATCATTCAAAAATTATACTCCCTCTGTCCCATTTTTTTTGTCCTCTATTCCATTTTGAGATGTCCCAAAATATTGTCCTGTTTCTAAAAATAAAAGTCATTAATTTACTAATGTTCCTATTATACCCCTACTAATTTACTAATTCAATTTTTTGATAAATTTTTTTAAGGGTAATTTTGGAAACTTATACATTTTTAAAAGGTAGACAAGACAATAAATAATGTTCTTTTAAAAAGTTTGACTTTTCAAACAGGACAAAAAAAGTGGGACGGAGGGAGTATTTTTTATGGTTTACTTATATTGGACTCCTCATTTTTTACACTAAATTAACCCATTTGACACAAAAATTAAAAAAACTTAGATTAGATGGGACACATGGCACAAAATTAAACTCTAATTGAAATCCAATTTTTACATTGAATTAACTCACTTGGCACAAAAATTTAAAAACTTAGATTAGATGGGACACATGGCGTAAAATTAGACTCTAATTTAATTCCAATTTGAAATCTAATTAGATTTTCTCTCAACTTTACCTATTATTATATATATAGATGTGTAGGGTTGCTTGATTATTTGTCATAAACTCATAATACTAGATTGTGGGTTCCAAGTTAGCCACTTGCAAATCATTCAAAATGTAGGGCAACCAAACCATCTCACAACACATACAGACACCATAATTCAATACTCTTCCTCAGTTGATGATTGCAAAAAATTGTGTTTTCTTCTTGTGTTCCAAGAGATAATAGTGAGTTTTCAAGTATAATGTATTCATAGAATTTTGAAGGCTTTTCTTAATTTTCCAATCAAATTCACTATAAAGGACATTAAAAATTGTAATCCCTCTATGTCACAATTATCATACTCATAATGTTTTGTGTGATTTGTTTTCATGTTCATCTTCACATGTTCATGCATAGTAAAACTTCGTTTGTTTTTAGCATATAAAACATAATCAACATTTTTTTGGAGTTTGGTGTTAAAAAAAAAAAAAATTTGTATGCAGCCAAAAATGTTTTCCTGAATTTCACGGACTCAACAACAAATAAACCCCATATTACAAATGCTTTCTAACTTATTTATAAAATCACAACTGAACACAAGAAAACAAGTCAGCTTTCTACAGTTCATAAAAAATAAAAAATAAATAAAAAAAGTCAGCTTTCTACAAATTTGCCAAAAGTTTTATTTATTTATTTATTTATTTTTAATCTCTAAATTTTAAGAAGTTTTTTTTTTCCTCATCCCTTTAGGTTGCTCCCATTTCGCTCGCCACTGCTACATGAATTACTTTTGCTTTATTTTCCTCTGGCTAGGGCTGTTTGGTATGGTTATTTGAGCAACATTTTTCAGTTTTTAAACAAAATTACACGTATTTCTACACACTTTTTCACTCACACATATTTCCAAAAAATACAAACAACGTTACTAGAATAACGTTACCAAACGGCCCCTGTTTCAGTTTGCCAAGTTGTTTCTTGCCTACTCATGGATTTAACAACAATTCAAAAAGTTAAGGGGCTGTTTGGTTTTAAAAAAGTTCTCACTCATCACTCATCACTTAAAATACCTCAACTCCCTAAAGGTGGCACATTTGGCACACTGTTCCCAACTTCTCATAACTCAATTTTTTGTACTTTCTATGGGACCCATACCTGAGCACCATGTCATAAGTTTTGTTAGCCTACCCGCCTCACCCTCACCCTCACCCTCACCCTCATTTCATTTCATTTCTTCACTGCTCATTTCCCCTTCAGTCACCATTGCCCTGTTACTCTCCCAAAACACAAACCCAAACCCAGCTAAGATAAAAGACACTTGGACCTGCGGCGTTGATCTCCACCGTCACCAGGGCCGCTTGATCTCCTCCGATGTGTAGTGGCGGCGTCGATCTCCCACCTTCTCAACCCAGTGGCGCCGATGAAGTGTGAAGAAACGTGACCCATTTCCACATTTTATCGGTGTTGATTTTTCAAAACCCCAAGGCTTGGTTTTTCGTAGATCCCTTAAGTTTTATCGGTGAAATTTGTAAAGATTTTTTGTGGGTATTGTTTTGTTTGAAAAGTTTGTTTCTTGATTTTTTTTATGGATCTAAGACTGAGATGATGGTGTCGACGGTGGAGTCAAGAAGGATGGAGAAGAAAAACAGCAATACCCACACACAAGCATCCTACCCGGTCATGGCTCTCTCTCTTTCTCTATCTCTTTTTCTCTTTACTTTGGTTGTTCTACTTGGGGAAACTGTTTGGACTTTGAAAAGGATCCATAAAAAAAAAAAATATTACACCAAAAATATTTTGTGATGAGAAAGGCAAAAAAGAAGGAAAAAAAAAAAAAAGAAAAGAAAAGAAAAGAGGGGAGAGAGAAGGAAAGTTTGACTTGACAAGACTAGTGGGTCCCAACAATGTGTGTTTATTTACCAAAATGCCATGGAAACTCAGTTTCCATAACTTGAAAACACCTAAAATTTGTTTTCAATTTTCATAACTTATCACTCAAAAATCAGAAAATTGAGTGATGGAAACAAAAACTGAAAACAAATCCAAACAAACCCCTCTACTGTGAGACCCACCAATATTGAGTTATGGGTAATGAAAAACAACAAATCCAAACAATCTCAAACCTATATGGGATTCTTCAAATCTACACTTATTTTCAACTTCTCAAATCATTTTGTCCTTTATTATGCCCTTCCTCGTTTTTGGGTATCTAGGTAAAAAAATATTTTATTTTATGCGCTTTAACTTTATCAAAAGTTGTTTTCTTTTCCTAAACAATTGGCCTTTTTTTTTTCTTAGCAAAAAAAAAAAAAAAAAAAAAAAAAGCCTATTTTTGTATTTAAACTTGATCAAAATAGTATTTTATTTATTTAAATTTTTTTTTTTTTTTTTAAATTTCTAACGTATTCATCGCGGTCGCACACGCGTAAAGCCGTAACCAAAGCGAAAAAGCTTCCTCTTCCAAAATAACAGAGAAAGTGAAACAGATAGAGAATCAAACACAAACACAAACACAATCAGAATCAGAATCAGATAGAGAGGGCGAATCCATTTGATTTCTTAGCCCTCTCTGTCTTCTCTAACCCTAACATTTTCATTCTTTCTATATCTATATCTCTCAATCTCATATGAATCTGTCTCCATTCTCGCCAATTCCCACTATTTGATGCGAAGATCGAATGCCACTAAGCCCAATAAAATGGATCCGATCCAGCTCCCGATCCGACCCATCACCCGATCGAATCTCTTCTCTCGGAACCCCAATTCCAAGCCCACAAAGTCCAATTCCATCTTGATTCTCTCTCTGGTCTTCGTCTCTCTCGCTCTGTTACTCTCTTACGTGTTAGTCTTCGGGAAAACAACGAAAGCAAGTAAAGGAAAATACGGGATCGTGATCGATGGTGGGAGTACCGGGACCCGGATCCACGTTTTCGGGTACCGGGTCGAGGGTCAAATTCCGGTGTACGATTTTGGGAAAACCGGGTTGGCGTCCATGCGGGTCAGGCCGGGGTTGTCGGCCTTTTCGGATGATCCGGATGCGGCCGGCGGGTCGCTGAGGGAGCTTGTGGAGTTTGGGAAGGGGAGAGTTCCGAGGGAGCATTGGGGAGACACTGAGATTCGGCTCATGGCTACTGCGGGGCTCCGGTTGCTCGATTCGGAGCTCCAGGAGAGGATTCTCGGGTCGTGTAGACAGGTTCTGAGGTCTTCTGGGTTTCAGTTTAAGGACGATTGGGCTTCGGTTATTACCGGTAATGCCACTCACTCTTTTAATAAGCAATTAGGGTAATTGGTAAGGTTTCTTGTCGACAAAGAAAACTACATGTTTTTGTGTTTAGGGTAACTGGGAAAGTTTCTTATCATCAAAGAAAATTTGTGCATGTTTTCGTGTTTATGGTAACTAGGTAAAGTTTCTTGTCGACGAAGAAAACATGAAAAAGAACAAATATGATGATTTAGGTTCAAATGTTTGTTAACAATGAATTGTTACTCATTACACTTGTGTGATGGCCAATTGTATTTATTAGCTATTTAGAGAGCATTCAATGCTCTAACATGTAGTTAATTGCTTAAGATACAGAATCAATATATGATTACGGCCCAATTTTAAAGAAATTTCGTTTGAAAAGTTAAGTAGAGGTTCAGATAATCCAAGAATTTCTCAGGTGTTTAACCCTTTATTCTGTTAATAGTGCTATTTAAATGAATGAGCTTACAACTTTAGTGGTCCATTGATTTGATGACACTGATACCATTCTTTATGCTTATGATTGAAAACTGAGTTGCATGAATAGTTCATTGAGCCTATGGACAGCAATGTCAGAACCAAAGGACAGTTAATAAGCTAAATTAGGAAAAAGCGGGTCTGTTCGTGGAGTAAAGAGTGATTTTAAATGAAAACACACACAAAAGAAAAATGATGTATGGCTATGCGTTGTTAAGAAAATATTGTTTATTAAAAGGGGGGAAAAAGGTGCATTTTCAAATGGCAGCTCATGGATTACTTTTGATAAATTGCCAGAAAATTGCATTTTTACGGTAACACATTTTTTGCAGATTTTACCAAATGCTTAATTGTCTTTTTTTAAAGCATGTTTTTAAAATGCAACTTTGAATTGCTATTTTTTAAAGAAAGTGCACGTTGTCAAATAGCTAACCCAAAGGGACACTTTAAAAAATCTGGGTATCATATGCCTATAAATGCTGTTAGTAAATCTACCCTAGTGCCACAAATTTTGCTTTGCTTTGCTTTACTTCCTAGCTAGAAGCTTAATGCTGAATGATGTGTTTGTGTTAGGCTCTGATGAGGGGATATATGGTTGGGTTGTTGCAAACTATGCTCTTGGGACTCTAGGAGGTGATCCCTTACAGACAACTGGGGTTATTGAACTTGGTGGGGCTTCTGCTCAGGTTTAGTTCTTTTCCCCCTACTTTTAAGTGTTTTCGAAATGTTTAGAACTTTATTGGTAGTATTTTAAATTTTGTCCCATACCAACATGCCATTTCCACTGCAATAGAATTGCTAGTCATTCAAGCAAACAAGTTGTTTGTGGTGGCATTGCTGTTCCAGAGTAGTATGCACCTTTTATATTTGGAAAAAAAGTGGTTAGCAAATATATTTGAGCAATCTAGCTCTAGAGGACAAGAATTTGTCATTCTATTGATATGCTGTGTGAAATGCAAAAGTTCATTGATTTGGTCCCATCTAGTACTTCATGCTAGAATTAGTTTAAAAAGCTGAAACTAAAGAGTTAGTGCAACTTGGTTTCATGCCTCAACTAGTAATTTATTTGTTCTATTTATATCCTATTGCAGTGCTTTTGAATGAATTTTATTTACTCTGCTTGGTTTTGGAAGTTGAGAAGCATGGAAATATTTGATGAGATCATTACTTAGAATATCTGGATTGATTTTATTTCAGGTTACCTTTGTTTCAAGTGAGTCAGTCCCTCCGGAGTTTTCACATTCTGTTAGATTTGGCAATATTACATATAATCTCTACAGCCACAGCTTTCTTCAATTTGGACAGGTATTCTTCATTTCTATATCAAATTTTAATCAGTATGACATGTGTTCGTTCTATTATATTATCTGCTAGTGTTTTGTAATTCCTTAGGCTATCAATCTTATCATACATCCTGTGTACATGAGGTAGTTCCTCTTCATCAATGAAATTTAATTGCTTATAATTAAAAAAAAAAAAAAATTATATTATGTACCGGTGATCTGAATTTCTCATTACACTTCTACTTTTCTCTTGTGCTATTTTTTTGTGGTGAGATATTAAGGTATTTCTTCCTCTTTGTACTAAGACTTTATTCTGACGTGAGCAGGAGGCCCACCAGTTCCATTAAAGTTTAGTATCAATCTTGTGAATATTGGGATATTTTTATTTATATTTATATATAAAAAGTGAAAATTTGGGGTGGGGTGTTCTTGGGTGAAAGGTAAGAGAAAAAGTTGATGGATTGAATATAATCATGTTGAATGGATCTGGTGATTTTGTTGGTTCAATGAAAAATTCAGAATCTTCAGGTGATGGTTTTTTGTTTTGGGTAATAGTGGTTAGATGACAGAGGTCTGAGAACAAATGTGTTGCTCTTTATTTCAACTTTTTTCCCCTCTCCCATTGGTGGAAATCAATATAGATCTACTTCCTCTTTGATGTTTTGTGTTGTCTTCCATTTGATCTAAATTAATATCATTGACTGTTAGACTTCTTGTCATTATTAATTTTGTTAGTTATGATTAAGGAGATGTTTAAGAGCTAAAAAATTTAAACTTTGTATGCAGTATGCTAGACTTTCATTTTATACAATTGGTAGGTGTATCTTGTAAAAACTAGCCCTATGTTTGGATGGAGGGAGAGGAGGGGAGTTGGCTGGAATATTCAGACATACCCTAGGTTTTGGTTCTATAACCTTCCCCAAACATACCAAAGTCATGTGTTTAAGTATGTTGACAGCTTCATTGTCCAAACTTTGAAAATATCATACCTTCTAACAGATTTTATTATTATTATTTGATTAGTTTTTAGCAAACTACAAAATGTAATTGTGGTTATAGATTTTACCCTGCTTAGTTGCTTCTAATTGCAGTAACCTTATTGTGAATGCTTTGGAGTTTTGCATATTGATTTTCATTGAGGTGCTACTATATACTTTGGAGAGTTTGTAACCTTTCTTCTTTTGCAGAATGCTGCCTTTGACTCATTGAGGGGATCACTTATTTCAGGAGACTTGAACTTGGGTAAATAACAATGCTTTTGCTTTGTGCTCTTTTTTTTTTTTTTTTTGATAAATAATATTTTTCTTGGTAAAAGAAGAGAATTTATGTAGGCAGGGCATGCACACAAAACTCTTTTAAAGAATAGTAAAACAAAACAGAATTATAGTCTAAAAGAAAGAGTCTGAAATTTACAAGTGAATGCCTATCAATAACACCCATGCACCAAGACCATTCAAACAGTCTTCTTCACAAATGAAGATCTCAGTTCAACACTTGAAACCTCCATCCCATTAAAAGTGCAGTTGTAGGCTTGTAGCTCTTCCTTCAAAGCACCCATAAAAGATGAGGGGGTCATATTCCACACAAGATAGCTGCCATTTTTTCCAAACCAATTTCTCCATCCAAAGAAGAGTTTTGCAACGGTCTTAGGCATCACCAAGTGAACCCTTCATATAGAGAGAGCTAGGGACCACGACTTTTGAGCTACATCAACAATGCAATCACAAATGGTACATACTGTGGCCATTAAATCTACACATACAACACTGGTCCACTAGAGTTATGCCTTTGTTGTTTGTGAAAGGGGCGCCAACCTATAATAGTGGTTGGATTGGTGACAGGTGTATTTGAATATAGTTTTTTCCTAAGGTGGTTAGCAGTGGTTTGGGCATTGAGGCCATGGGGCTTTAGTTTTGTGGTGTTTGTGGGCATGGATTTTCACAAGTTTGTTGTCAGAGTTGAAAGATGCTCATGGTCAAGGTTAGTGGTGACAAATTATGGGTATGAGTAGCTATGGGTTTTGGTTGCTGGTGAAAAGTTTCGGGGCAGTGTTTTTGATTGGAGGATGCTTGGGTGATTCCAGTGGAATCATGGCTGTGTAATGGTTTTGGAGTGGTTGTGTCAGAATTTGGTTGTTGCTCTCTGTTTTCTTGGGTTTTATATTTCTTTTATTGGTTATAAAAGAGAAGAAGTTAGTGTTATCTATTAATGAGGTTGGTGGTCAAGTGGTGGTTGCTGGAGATTGGAGAGTAAAATAAGAGAGAAGAAGAAGAAGCAGCAGCAGAAGAAGAAAAGGGGGAAAAATAGAATATTAAAATGATTTTTTTATTAATATTTAATTTAAAGAGAACTTTTATATTAAAATGCTATCCTTTGCACCACAAGTGATAGCATTTTCTATCCACCACATTAACGGAATGGTAATAGAAGTATCGATTTGGCCATTTTCTGAAGTTTAGGGGTTTTTGATTTCAAATCAAAAGGACAGGGGTCAGTTTGATTATTGACGAACACGTCAGGGGGTCTTTGTTCATTTTCCCATAAAGTAATTGAAGTCTTTATTACCTGGCATATGCTTTGTTAGAATTGTGTGGTTAAATGATTAAATTTATTATATCCCAATAGCTTAAGCTTTTGGGACAATCGGTAATGTAACATGGTATCAGAGCAAGAGATCTTGAGTTTGATCCTTATCTCCTCCACTCTTCCTCCCATTTAATATCCCATGTGTTGGGCCTCATCTATTAAGAGGAATTTGGGCCCAAACGCGAGGGGGAGTGTTAGAATTGTGTGGTTAAATGATTAAATTTACCATATCCTAATAGCTTAAGCTTTTGGGACAATCGGTAATTTAACATGCTTAATCAAATATGAAACCATGGATGCCAATTTCTCACTCAACTTATATATGTGTCAAATTTGTTCAAAGTTATTTTATGCATATATTGTGAAACAAATTGAAGCAGTGCAGTAGTCATGGAACGTCTAAAGATGGTTTGATTTAAGCAGATCTGAGTGGTATCTAGAACTTACTTTTAGGTAATTAAGTGATACATGAATGCTGCCCCGTATCATAGTTGACTGAAATCGGATTTTAATACATTTCAGATTAAATTTTATATATATATATATATATATATATATGCACACACACACAAAATACATGTTCATGCAGAATTAACTAGAAAATTTGCCCTCTTTGACAAATTGAATCTAGAAATATGCAAGGGAGGAAGAAAAGATGACATGTATTAAATCTTAAATTGACTCCTTGTTTACCTGCTATCATTTTTATTAGAAAGTTGGCTTGATTAAACAGCACAAAGAACATCAGTCTTTACTTGTCTTAAAGCCCCTACCCCAGGGGGAAGAAAAACCTCTCTTTAAACCTGGATTTGGGATTCATACTTTTTGTGCAGGTTTAATGGAAGTTTTTTAGTAGACCATATCTGATCAAAAGTATAATTTCTGCTTACCGTTTTCTGTTTCTGGTTGCTATCTTTGATTGAGAGGGTTTGGGGCATAACCACATGATGCCTCATGGTTTACAGTAGGAGGAAATTATTTTTCTTTAGTTCTGACAAGTTTCCATTCATGCAGTTGATGAATCTCTTCAAAAGGGAATTTTCATAGATCCTTGTACTCCTAAGGGGTACTTGCATAATTTAGAGTCATGGAAGCTTTCTCCTGGTTCTTTGGAACAAAAGAATAGAAATTTAGTTGATCTTCAATCCAAGGGGAATTTTTCAGAGTGCAGATCTGCTGCATTAATGCTGTTACAAAAAGGAAAAGGTTAGCAATACTCTCTCAGTGATACCTTCCTGTTTCACAGAATTTCTGTTCATTCTTTTCCAAATAGTGGTGAGGATGATCATTTCTTTATCTGAACGCAGAGAAATGCTCTTACCAGCATTGCTACATAGGATCAACTTTCATACCTAAACTTCAGGGAAAGTTTTTGGCGACTGAAAATTTCTTCTATACATCGAAGGTATATAGCTAATTCGCTATTTTTTCTTGTTAGGTCAACATATCATGTTACCATTTGGATGCGCTACTTACATGTTTTTCTGAGTCTTTTTTTCTCTATCTGTTGTTTCTGTTTGATTAGTTCTTTCGCTTGGGTCCAAGGGCATATCTTTCTGAATTGACGATGGCTGGACAACGATTTTGTGGAGAAGATTGGTCAAAGTTGAAGAAGAAATACCATTCATTTAAAGGAGAAGATTTGCTGCACTATTGCTTCTCTTCAGCATATATTGTGGCCCTACTTCATGACAGTCTTGGAGTTTCTTTGGATGATGAAAGGTACTTTCCTGACTTTACCACTGGGCAGATTATGCTCCTTTAATGGCCCACTTGTGCGCATTTGTGTACATATGGCTGTATGTTTGCAGTAAGTTGAATCATATTGATTGGAGTTTTGGTTGACCAGGATTGGGGTTGCTAATCAGGTGGGAAATATTCCACTTGATTGGGCTTTAGGAGCTTTCATCCTACAGAGCACAGCTAGCTTGGAGTTAGAGCAAGCTGACTGGATCTCTAACATTATTAGTGATGAATCACCTACACTGCTCTCTATAATTGCTATCTTTGTTATTTTGATGTTTACAGCATGGTCTGTATCAAAGTGGAGGAAGCCCCAGTTGAAGACGATTTATGATCTAGAGAGAGGACGGTATGTAGTTACCCGTGTCAATAGATATTGATTGCTTATCCAAAAGTTTCCACGAGGGGACTTGGTAAATTGCTCATCCACAAGGGCGCTGAACCTAGTCCCTGGTTTCGCAATCAGGAAGAAAAAAGCTGTGTAACTATGATACATTTAAATTAGTTTATGCTTCCTGATTATGCCCTAAGTCACGTGGATGGGAACTGAATATAAATGTGGGGGTATTGGTACAGAATATAAAGTAATGTTTTATGGGGAACTAGGGTAGATCATATTCCCTTTTTGTATGTAGTGGGAATCCAAAACCGCAGTTTTTTATATTCAATCCTTATACCAAATGCTTCATCATTATCCAAACTAGATGTCTACAAGGTTAGGTAAAATAGTAGGGCTATGGTACAAGGATCATATTCCCATTTTGTATGTAGTGGGAATTAAAAATCTCAGTTATTTGATTTTTTATTTTTTATTTATCTAATTTTATCCCTTACCAAATGCTTGATCATTTCCCAAATTAAAAGTCTACAATTTTGTACTTTTTGTTTTGGTTTATGCTTTTTTCTGCATAAAGCAGTTTTTTGAATATGCATCTTTCTTACTAAAAAAAAAGAAAGAAAGAAAGAAAAAGTTTACAAGTTTAGGTTAAAAACCAGGGTGTTGTTTCTATGGCGAAAGTTAGAAGAACCCCCCCCCAACCCTCTTTTTTTTTTTTTTTCCTCTCTCTCTCTCTCTCTCTCTATATATATATATGAAAATGTTGTGTGCAAGCTTGTTTAATAGGTTTATCCATGTGGCCGTGTGATTCATTATCATTAATTCTTATTGGTTGGTTGAACAATTACTCAGAACTAGAGTTTATTCAGTTTGACTTGTGATTTTGGAATCACGGAATCATTTTTCTTAAAATATTAGTCTTCTTGTTTATGGACAAGTGTGGACATCAACCATGGGGAAGCCCAATTTAATCATTGGAGTTTCCTCTATGGAAGAATTAGTCAATTCTCATGTGTTCATGGATTTGTCACGCATTTGATAAGGTGGTTGTGTACACCTAATTGAATTAGCCAATTGATATATATAGTTCTGGTGAGAGTGGAATTAGTTTTTTTTATTGTTTGCAATGTGGTGAATGATTGTTATGAGCTTTTAAGTCATGGTCCGATTGTGTCATTGTGTTGGCATTTGATGCATAGCTTAAACTGTACCCTAGGGGCAAAGGGATAGGGTAACTAATTACTGGGGTAGGATATTGCATAGAGTTTAATGTTTAAACTACCCATGAAGAGCGATTTCATCATTTCTTTTTTATTTATTTATGTATTTCTTTGGCCCTAATGTGAAACATTTGGACGCAAATTGTAGAATGTTCAACAAAAGATTGACTTAAACAAATGAAAGGGAAAAAGATTTAGGCAGAATATTGTTAAAAGTCACTCTCATCCATTAAAGAGATTGCTTTTTCATGGCCATTAATCAAAGCCTATTTTTAATACATAGATGATGAAGTACCCACAAACTATTTATGGTTAACCTCCTATTCTGACATCTCTAAAACTATTAGCTTTATCAAGATCATGCTATATTGCTGTTTATTGTAGCTCATCTACCTTACCTAATAACTTCGTTTGTAACAAGAATGAATGGCAATGAAAACAACCCATTTATGGTAAATTTTTATTGTCTTATATTTTTTTCAATTCCTCTTCCATTGACTTGATTTTATGTCGTGTACGTAAAGATTGTTTGTTCTTGGTAATTCCGCAATGAATTGTCATGAGTACAATTCATTTATAGTGATTTCATGGTTTTCAAAAAGTGCTTAAATATCACTCAAATGCGAAATTGCATTATGTTGTAGAAGAAATCGTGTAACACACCCATAAAGATGGTTGTTCGTGGCAATTCACTAGTCCATGGACTATGAGTCGTGGTGAAACACGGTCTGTCATTGTCAATGGTAACTTCACAAGTTCATGGTCTGAAACTTCCTAAAAGTTCAAAATACAATAATATTGAGTGAGAGAGAGAGAGAGAGAGTGTTTGGTTACTAGTAGCACTTTTTTGAGAATTGGAAAGAACACGTCATGGCTCACGTCAGATTTGGGGATACTCTTTTTCTTTCTTTTTTTTAAATTTCAGTAATGTTTTTGAAAGCTTTGCCTTTTCTGACTGCTTCTTCTTCTCTTTTTTACGAAGACAATTTCCTCGTAAATCTTGCGAAAGATCACGTCTATTATAAGATGCAAATCTAAAAATATAGAAATGTTATATTGGCTATATTCTTTTATGGGGAGTGTTTATTACACACCTGTGTGGATCCACACAAGTGTGTAATATTTCTTTTTTTTTTTAATTTAAATTTTAGAAAAAGTAAATTTTTTCTATAAGAATAAATATTATGGAAATTTACTTTTCATTTATTTCATGCATATCAATATTATGTCGAAATAATGATATATATTTTATTAAGAGCAAAGCTTGTGTTCAGTGTATTTGTGCATTGGACACGATATGATGTGAATACATATCCAATCTTGAGTATGTATCTATATCGTATCGTGCTCAGTGCACAAATACACTAGACACAAGCCGTATCCTTGTTTTAATATGTTAAGCCATATTTTAGTATTTTAAGCAAAAATATAATTTATTTTGAATAAATTTAAAATTGAAATATTTTATTAATGAAATAGACATTGGTTTATGATCAAGTTGACATTATGAGAATATAGAAAGCATAACAAGACAATATAATTTAAAAAATTAATTTTATCAATAAACTAGTTCAATATAAAATCAAATTAAGTATTACTATAACATTAACAATATCATATATTTAAAACAGAAAAAAGGACATAGGATGGTGAATTTTAATATAGGAGGAGGAAAAAGAAATTATAGATTCTTGTAAGTTGTAAGTCTTTTCTTTCTCTGGCACATTTATTAATTGACGGAAACAATGGTGAAAGTGAAACACAAAATTGGTTGGATCAATTGGGGCCAGCCTTTTGGCCTCCTAATAAATAAATATATGGATACTGAAAAACTGGAGGCTATTGAGGAATGAAAGAAGGCAGTCAAAGGACTAGAAAATCAAAATGAAATATCTAGAGCAAAATAGAAAATTATAAATTGCCATCACCAATAATAAATATATACATTAGTAAAACTTGGAAAAAGTCTTCTCGAATATTACAGAGACTGCTTCCCTGAAAGAGCAAGGTACTAGTCCATTTTGTCGCTTGGATGATTGGGTCTTCACCTTCTACTTTTTAGTGTCTCTGGGGCCATGCCCTCTCTGATTATTGTGATTTTTGTGAGTGTCATTTACTCCACTTTAAATTTACCAATTGGTTCCTAATTAATACAAGGAATGAGACTTCAATCTTTTTACTTTTTTTGATAGTGAGACCTCAATCTTATTACTTTAACAAGTCACAAGATGATTAAAAATAAATAAATAAATAAAACAAGTCACATATGAGGTCCTCATACCCCTATTAAGATTAATATATGGAGTCCTACAACAAGTGAGTCAATTCATGTTTTCGTTAATCTTGGGTCTAATAGTTTCTAAACTTTATGTAATTCACGAATTTTTATATTGAAATTTCCTAACCAATATTTTGGAGTCAACATTAAGAGACTTTTCTCTATAATTATTCTATGCATGTGAGAGACTATGTAACCGAAAGAATAGTAAGTGAATTCTAGACTCCCACATTAGAAAAAAAAAAAAAAAGTAATAATTATTGTTAGATGAAATTGCATATGGCAAAGGCCCATAGCAAGATTATCAATTTCATTGTCTTGCAAATAATGAAGTGGTCTTTTGAGCTGTATGAAATGGATTTAGAAGCTGTAACACAGATAAGATGTTTGAATTGTAGCTTATGTATCTCAAAAAAGAAAATCCAAATATATGAGGTGGATAATCACCATAATAGACTATTGCCTTTGCTTAGCCAATTCCATAATAAATTGACATGTGGCAAGAAGCTGAAACCATCACAAAATTTAAAGCCTTGATTGGGAAACATTGGGGGTGGCAATTGGTGGAGGCGAGTCGGTTTTGGCCAGTCAAAAAGTATACTCTCCTATTTATTGCAAATCCTAATCCAACACCAAAATTTGTCACATCCAAATATAAACACAATAGAATTAGTAATTCCTTTTGAATATTTCTTTTTTCCATTGGCCACCCACTCAAAAAATTCTAAAAAGATAAAGCTATCTTGATAATTCTCCCATTTAATTCAAAGCAAGAATATCCCCACTTCAAGTCTATCTATATATGCATTAAACTATTAAAGAACATTGACAATTATCCTTTCCCCAATAATAATAATAGTTAGATATTAAAAAAAGGTATAAATTGTACATTTCATCTTAAATATGGTTCAATTGCAATTTCCCTAAACTTCACAACTTAAAATGTCTTTTAAAATATCTATAGATATATTACTCATCTTAACTATTGGTAATAAATAAATATCTATAGATATTTATTTTATGTCTCATCTTAACTATTGGAAATAAGCATTTTACTTTTTATAGTTAGGATTTTCATTAAATTTAACAACAAAAATTCAAATTTATAACATACATACACATATTTCAAAAAAATTATAATTTTTCCATTAAATGCGACAAAAATCCTAACAATAGATGTAAAGTGTTTATTATCATGTTAAATGAATACATAACACTCCAAAAACCATGCGACTCAATGAAATCCTCCTAATAGGAAGAACTTGATTTCAATCCTCCTATATTAAAGTATTAATTAACAACTATTATTTTATATTATTATTTTAGAAAATTTTAAATTATAACGTTCCCACTTGATGATAGTTCTTTATTATTATATCTAATATCAATTGATTTTTTGGTGTAGGCGAGGATCGAACACCAGATTTCTTACTAAACGATAAAATTTTTACTAATTAAACTAACTGAAACCAGCTAATTACCAACAACTAAAAGAGGACATTACACAAATTTGAAGAGTTTTTTTTTTTTTTTTTTTTTTTTAAGATAAAAAAAAAGGAGAAATACAGTTTTGAAGTTTAAATTTAAAACAACATTACTAACTGACCATAATTAATGGACAAAAAAAATTATTAAAAAAAGAAAAAGAAAAAGAAAGAAAGGTACAAACAAGAAGAGAAAGAAAAACAATTGGATCCTCTTGGTTTGGTGGGCTGTTTACGCGGCAATGGGATGAATCAAAAAGACAGAAATACCCTCAAAGCCGTTGGAAACAAGTTATAGCAATTTTACTTTAGCAAACCCCCCCGTTGACGATCGGTGAATCCGAAGACACTTATCTCTCCATATAAATACTACCCCCACTCCTCATTTTCGGCAAATCCCAAAACCACGCCAATAAAACCAATTCCCCCAAGAAAAACATTTTCCCAGAAAACGCGTAAACCAAAGCAAAAGCCAAAAAAATCTCTCTCTTTCTCTCCGTAAGCTTCATATTTTCGGATCAAATTTCACAAATTTGATACCAAATTTCTAGGGCTTTTTGAAAAAACAAAAAAAATTTAGGGTTTTTTAGAGAGAGGGAAAGAGAGAGAGAATGAGTGATCACTTGGTGTTGTACGTGGACCGTCTGGTTCGTCCAGGTGAGGAGGTTGGGAGCTCTTCTGGGCCGAGCTCAAGCCCAGAAATTGCAGGCCCATCTTGCGATCATCATGATCATGATCATGGTGATGATGAGAGAATTGAGGTTTGTAGCGATGGGTCAGATGGAGATGAGGAGGAGGAGGAGAAGCCGCTGATTGAAATGGCGGAATGTCGGATTTGTCAGGAGGAAGATAGCGTCAGCAATTTGGAGAATCCTTGTGCTTGTAGTGGAAGCCTCAAGGTATATTCGCTTTTTTGAAATGGGGTTATTGTTGAATTTGGATTTTTTTTGAGGTATTTGAAATGTATTTGTGCCCTATAATGTTTAGATTACATGTGATTGTTGAATTGTGTGTTATCAAGTTCACAATTTGATTGAATTAGACCAAATTTGGATTACCCGGCAACTGGTTCTGGCGCGTGGGGTTAGTTGACCGGAGGTTTTACTTGCTCGAGGGGAGTCCAAAGGACCTCTTTTTATAAGGGTTACATAAGTCTAGGCTTTGTTGGTAAATTGTTGTGGGATTGGACTTTATTATATGACATGGCTATTATAAGAATGAGTAGTGTTTGGTTTGTGTTTGTGTTTTATAGGTTAGAATAGGATGTTATTGTTGAAAATGTGTGTGTTTGGTTGGTTGGTTGGTCGGTCTGTGGGAGATGAAAATTCAGTTTGTGGAAAACAAGGCGGGAAAAGGCCAAAAATTCGGAAGTTAGGAAATGAATTTGCTTCTAAGGAAACAAATTATTAGAATTTTGATTTGTTATTGTTGTTATTATTTTTGTTTTTTGTATATATAGAGGCACTGTGATTATTTGTTCCAAGCTTGTTGAAATTCTCAAGTCCATTTAGTTGATTCGGAGTGCCTCCGTGGATGGTAATAGGTTTTGTAAATATGTTGTGTCATTATGAGGTTTGTGTCATTATGAGGTTTTTCCTTATCGTTAAAATATTTATTACTTTTCAAAAAAAAAAAAAAAAAAACTCACTATGAGGTTACTTTTGAAAAGTAGTGGTGCTTCATCTTGGGTCGGAGTTTGCCTTGCTGTATTGCATCATAAAACCTTTTTACAGGTCACTAGAGGCGAAGCTAGTGGCAATAGTTAATAGACCCTTTGCTATGATTAAGGTGTTATAGAATGCTTCTCGTCTTAAAAAACTGTAGTCTACATGCAGTGAGAATTTTTTTTGCCACTAATCATGCAGTTAAAAATAATTTTGCATTTGATGACAATGAATTCAGAATCATTCTTGTTTGTGCTTATACTAATTTCTGCTAGCTTGTCATTATGAGAATTTATGCAAAACTATAATGATTAAGTCAAAACAATGGCTATTCATTATCATGTTTTTTTCTTTGGGGGGGGAGGGATTGGAGTCTTTTCTATGGAACGCTATTGTTAGAGCTAGCAAGTCATTTCCATTGGTACTATAGTGAAATTTTTATCACTTACAAAAAAATAATAATAAGAAGTAATAAACAGACACTAAGATACTTTATTAAGCCATGGATGCTACTAAAAAAATTTCAGGGAATGAGTTATTTAAAAAAAGTGCTCTGAGAATAACAATGCTCATTCTTTTTTCTAATGTTTTATTTTTCTTTTCTTATTTATATGCAGTGAATTTGTTATTAGTTCTCTTTGCTATTTTGGTTTACTGGTATATTAATGGCTTCAATTTTTTTCCTCAGTATGCGCATAGAAAGTGCGTCCAGCATTGGTGCAATGAGAAAGGAGATATAACTTGTGAGATCTGCCATCAGGTATGCTTTTGAATATTGCCTTTTATGCTTTGTGCTATTTCCTTAGAAGCATAGATGCTTTTTAAGTTAATATTTTACAACTCTGATGGCTATGATACTTAATGTTTTTCTTCAAGGAAATCTTGAGATGAAATGAGAAAGGCACAGCATGCATTACCTTTAGAAATGTGATGATTAAAGATGCAATATAATTAGTCATGGGTTGAACCCACTAGTTTCCTGTTGTCTTAAGAAAAATAATTTTGAATTGAAATAGAAGCCATACATTTAGGTGCGGTTTGGATGGGAATTATTGCGTCTGCTTTTTGTGTTCTGCGTTTTTCTCTTCTTTTTTTTTTTTCTTCACGCGTTTCAGCTTTTTTAGGAGACAAGAATCACTGTTTATCACTGTTTACAACACTGTTCACGCACTAAAAAATATTAAAAATGGGTCCCACGGTACTATTCACACATTTAAAAATTATTTTGCTACAGTGTTTTCAGTTTTTAGTTTCAGCAAAAATAAGTTGTATATAAACGGACCCTTAAACATTTATACATATGCTTCAAAGAGTTTTTATGTGTAGTGTGGTCATACTGTACCAATTGATGTGTCAATTGCTGATGTACATTTTACCTTTAGATAAGTAGGCTACCTCTCTGTTTCCAGTGAACTTTTTTTGGTGGGGGGGTGGGGATAAAACTAGATGCTGGTGTGCTTAGGATTGTTTTGGCTGCATCTTTCTTTTGTTAAATTCTTTTTAAGACATTAAAATACACTCCATTGTTGATGGTGGTCTTTGCTTCTGATTTACAGCCTTATCAACCTGATTATACTGCACCACCTCGCCCTGAAGAAACTGCCATTAATATTGGGTAAGTTAAATCTTCTCATGTGTTTCCCTTTCCAAATATCTAAGCATATACTTTTGTTTTTTTTTTTTTAAATTTTAATTTTAATTTTTTTATAATTATGTGTTATAGATATCAATTTGGATTTGTCTTATGAAATCTTTGGTTGATGGTTCCTTTATGTAGTGGAGGCTGGACAATATCTGGCACCCCTTTGGATCTTAGTGATCCTCGCATCTTGGCAATTGCAGAGGCAGAACGTACTTTTTTGGAAGCTGAGTATGATGAGTATGCATCCTCAAATGCCAGTGGAGCTGCATTTTGCCGTTCAGCTGCTTTGATTGTAAGCCATAAAATTTTGAACCCTTTTACTGGAACTTATATGCTGAATTCCATGAATCATCACACGGCTGCATGCGTTCGAGCTTGCACTCACTCACGCACGCACACGCATATGTATAAGAAGAAGTCTCTTAACCCCATGTAGTCATGCTCATAGCTCATTAGTATATAATATTTTATGGAAAAGAGGTTTAAGAGAAATGAAAAAACAAGGAGTTCATGCTATGATTATTAAGCCCTTGAAGGTGTTCCACTTTCCAGTTTTAAAATAGCATTTACACCAAATTGCCAATTACAGTTGGTCATGGAAGTGACATTTAAAAAAAAAAAAAAAAAAAAATTTAAATCCTATTTTTCGGATACACCATGCAGTTAAGGACTTAATTTGCTTTCTTTGGCAGTTAATCGCCCTCTTGCTCTTGCGGCATGCATTGACCATCACAGATCCTGATGGTGAAGATGACACGTCTACTTTTTTCTCTGTAAGTGGAATTTGAACATGTTTTTATTTCTGTTAAAGGGCTTGTATGCTGCTGGACTATTTAGTCCTAAGGTCATTTCGTGGTTGAACAAGCTGATACATAGTTGATGTTTTGCTTCTGATTTTTTTAGTTTGTAGGTCATTGTGTGGTTAATACTAAAAATAAATGGTCATTGTGTGGTTAAGCAAGCTGATATCTAGTGGCTGTTTTGCAGCTCTTCTTGCTTCGAGCTGCTGGTTTTCTATTGCCCTGCTATATTATGGCTTGGGCCATCAGTATCTTGCAGCGTAGACGTCAAAGACAGGTCAGTTTTGCCCTTAGTTCTAGTTTTTGTTTCATTCATTATTTTAACCTATTATGCTTTTTCTCTACTGTGCTGCCTAATTAGCATAAACTATTTAACCCGTTAGGGGAGAATGCCCCTAGATTACCAGACAGCTAGTTCATGCAGGTGGGATTAGTTTTCCTTAGGTTTAACTGGATGAAGGTGGGGTTAGCTTTTTTTTAGAAAGGTTCCCTATGTTACCCTAGGAAGCACGGACATGGATATGGGTATGACATGGGTACCACACTCCAAATGAAGTGTTCGTGCTTCCTAGACGTTAACAACCCTCGATCATTTATTACTATTAAGATTATATTGTCTGTTCGCGAGGTTCTCGGCAGCCATTTTAGTTTAGAAATAAAAAGCAATTTCTCTTCATTTTAGAGAATGACTTACGACTGACAAGTAAACGGAATCATTAATTTTTGTCTGACCATTTGGTAAACCACAAATTCCACGTTCCTATAAGATATTGCATGCAAATATATTTTATATTTTGTTAAAACTTTGAAAGTCAAAACTCATATATGAACGAGAAGAAAAACTATAGAAACTCCAAAACTCTTAGTAAAAAATACATGAATCTAAATAACCACAGTCCTCGCAACGTAGATAAACCCTCCATATTTCAACATTTTTTTTCGGGGCTATAAATGACCAATTTTATTCGACAACATGAACTAATCATTAATTAACACCATAAGGAACAAAACAAGAAAGAAAACCCAACAAACAATTTTACCATTAGAATTAGTTTAAATTTGAGATATACCCGTATCCCTAAACTCTACCACACAGAAAATTTACAGAAGTGACCCCATTATTTGCTTCAAGTTGCTTGAACTCTTCTAATTTAAAATCCTTCCACAAACTATGTTTGTGACTTCAATAATCACCTTGAAGATCTATTTTTTGCAATACTGTTGGGATGACTTGACTATACACTATAACAGTAACAACATCGAATAATATGTTCTCTATTAGCTTCATAGTGAGTCCAAATCTTCTGTCCCATTTTGTCTGCTCCACTCTATACTCTACCAATTAAAGTTTGCCACATGTCTCACCTAATAAATTAAATTATAATTTTATGCCTTTATTATTTGTTACCTAAAATAAATAACAATAAATAAATTAAAATAAAATAAACAAACCACCAACGCCTCCCCACAACTAATCCTCTACCACCACCTTCACCAGCAGTAGGAGCAATAGATCGCCGACGTCGTCAGGAATTGCCGGCGACATCAACCTGACCAGTCACTGCCATCCACCTCCGCTAGGTCCACACCAACACCTCCTTATTTTCAAATCCAAAACTGTTACCCTTAAAAATCAAAGCAATCTAGAAAAAACACTCTCTCATGTTGCTTTCTTTCTTGCCAATTTGGTCTCAAACAAACAAAACAATGGCCTAAAAATTTTGTTCCAAGTTCAACTTTCATTGTCTGCGAGTGGAACATCCGCTATCCCATATGAACAATTTATGGACAATGGGTATAAGCCATGGTGATTTTTTTTATGGAGTTCTGGCAAGCGATTTCATGGATCACAAATAATAAAACTCAATCATGGATTTGAAAACAAGGAGGACGTGGTGTGGACCCGGCGGAGGTGGATGGGCATAACTGGTGGGGTTGATGTCACTGGCGATCTCTTGCAGTGGCGCTGGAAAAAGTTGAGGTGGTGGACCGGTGGTGGTGGGAATGTGTTGGGTTTCTTTTTGTTTTATTTATTTATTTTATTTAGATAATTGAAATAAGTTTAAGGCATAAAATATGTTTTACTTAAATAATTAGACACTTGTCACATTTTTATTTGTGGAGCATAGAGTGGAACAGGAAAAGTGAGACAGAAGATTTGGACTCCTTCATAGTAACAACACTATAGATTATCTTCTTTATTTGCTTCTATACTTATTAATTGGTTGGGTGGTTAAAGGTTAGGGTTTTCTCTTGGAATAGCATAAGATATTATGCCTCTACAACCTAGTGAAAATTATACTTAATGGGCCTCTTAATAAAATCATTACAGTCCCCTTTTTCTCAAAAAAAAAAAAAAAAAAAAAAATCATTAGGCCCTTTTGCAGCACATAGCAATTAGTCTCAATTTTTACCCTTCAATCATGTATCATTTTCATTCAGATTCACGTTACTGGTACAAAGAAAATTTACTAATTTTTATGCAAATAATTAATCCTTTACCATTTTGGTATATTAAGCCAATGATCAGCAGAACGAGAAATGCTATGTCCATAAATTTTTCATAATAAATTCTATGCGGCAGGTTGTTATTGGTGGGGTAAAAAAGAAATTTCAGTAGTAGATTTAAATTAGAACCAATAATAACTAACTACTTATAATTTGTTGTAAAAATGTTATGAACGTAACACATCGTCAAGATCTGCAACTTCAAATATGTTACACTTTTTTAGCTATATATTAAATATTAAATGTTAATTGAATAATTCCAATATCACAGGAATTTTAGGACATATATTTTGAACTTCAAAGTTCAAAGGGGTTTGATAAATGGGCCTAGAACCAATTTTGTACTTCTAAAAATGCATATCAACTTTGGCTTTTTTACAAAACTGCCACTGAATCCATATTTGTTGAAAAAATAAATACCAAAAAGTTGTATTCATTTTTTTTCCTTTTTCATATCCACATTTTTTGGGTATTAAAAATGATAATGAGAACTGAAAATAAAGTCAAATAAGTTTTTCACGGTAAATCCTGCAAAAATAAGAAATGAAAATAAAATACACACTGAAAACAGGAATCAAACACCACCTAAAAGAGCATCACTTCAATTTTCCCTCAAAAACCAGGGGACATCTTCACTATTGAACTCTAATAAATCTTAGCTTGTTTAATACGGATGAACATTTGTTGGTCTTCGGCCCATTTAGTGGGCTAAATTAATGCTAGATACATACGTTGGTATTTTAAAGCTATGGCTTTTACGTGAAGATAGCTTGCTATTTATAATTGAATTAAGACCCAATTGGTTTTTACTTTTTAGTGTAGGATATGATTGAATCCTAGATTTCTTATTCAAGAAACAAGAGATTTTATGTATTAAACTAATTGATGTGTCCTTAATCACAAAAAATAAAAAAATAAAAAAATGATAAAGGCACTACAAGTAGTTTTACTACATAAAACTTATAAACCAATATAACAATGAATATGATTGACAGATTTCAACATTTCATAAATGAATATATTTATTTCCTCCTTGTAATTGGTGACACATCAATTTATAAGCTTATTGTAGTAAAATTAGTAGGGTTATGCTAACAAGTGCCCTTAAGGCAATGGTTAACAATCCATTTTAAAAAAATTTTCACATCATTTTTATGAGAAATGAAAAAAGCTGTCAAAACATTAATTGTTTTTTTTTCCCATAAAAACTTTCTTTAAATAAATTGTTAATCATTACCCCAAGGGAATCTGTTAGCATTTTCCAAATTAGTAACATCCCTAACACTACTAAAAAGGAAAATAGGTCTCACAAAATGATATGTCATCAATCATAACAAATGTGATTAATGTTACACAAAAAATTTTATTTTATAAAAATAATATATATTTTAAATTATTTTTATCTCTTTCATATCTTCAAATTTTTGAGTGATATTCGAGATGTTATTATTTAATTACATAGGTGTCAATCACCAATAACAGTTGTTAGATTGCCACTTGGATAGTAAATGTAAAATTTTTTCCCAACCCTAGTTTTTGAAAATTTGGACAAGTTAATGTGTGCCCTTAGGTGTCAATCACCAATAACAGTTGTGAGATTGCCACTTGGATATCAGATGTGAAAAATTTTCCCGAACTTAGTTTTTGAAAATTTGGACAAGTTAATGTGTACCTTTAGGTGTCAATCACCAATAACAGTTGTGAGATTACCACTTGGATAGCAGATGTGAAAAATTTTCCCGACCCTAGTTTTTGAAAAATTTTACAAGTAAATATGTGTTTTTAGGACATACATTAATAATTTATTTTAGGAAACTTTTTGTAAGAAATTAAAAAAACTGTTAAGAAAGTCAATCACTTTTTCATTTTTGCAAAATAAAAAACTTATAGGAAACTCATTCAAAGTCTGGCCATTGATAAGGATTAAGGAGAAAACAACCTATAAAAACAGTCCATAAAAAAGAAAACTCATGCAAACTAGCCGTTGATCCTGAGCAAACAATTGTAAACTAAATTGATCAACTAGATATAAAAAAGGGGAAATATATATAAATTACATAATTAAATAAAAAAAATCTAGAGTAGTTAAGCATTCACGTAACATTAAAAAAATTTAGTTTTTAATAAAAAATTAATTAATTTATTTTAACACTTCACTTTAAAATATATTTAAAATATTTTTTTTTTACCACCAAATTATTTATTTCTCACACTTTTATTTAAATAATATTTTTTATATTCATCATATAGCTATTTTTTATTTATTTTTTGATGGGAATCATATAGCTATTATGATAGTCAATAAAGATGACACTTTGTGGTAGTTTTAGGTGTTAAAATTTTTGACTTTAGACACAAATAATAATGAGAAATAATTTCATATTTTGAATCAATCAAGGAGAGAGACGAGGGATATATTCATGGCATTCTAGCTTGCATGTTCAAATTTGGTCCCCACGCACAGTAATTGTATCTGTCAAGTCAAAGTCATACACAAAACCCCATTTTCTTGATTATTAAAAAAAAAAACCTTATTTGTTGTGTTTTATTTGGAGTAATTTTTAGGTATTTTTGCAGTATGACAGTTAGTGTTTTTTTCTTTTACATTTATTTTAAGATTTGTATATGTTAAAATTTTGGTAAGATGTATTATAAATGTGTGAGGCTGACACTATTTCTTTATACTATACTCAAGTTTTAAGAGGATCTTTATTCTGAAAGGTTGTACTAGGACCATCAAATATTGTACAATTTTATGTCATAACTCACCACCGGATAAGTTGTGACTGGTTAAATAGTGTTTGTTGGTCACGTGGAGACACTTTTACCAACCACAAGTGATCATTTTCTTCTAAAATCTGAAATCTCGATCACGAATCACGATACACTGACTCAAATCAGTTCAGCAAGTTCCCATAACTTTCTCGTGAAGTGGTGCACATGGCCTCTGGCAATAAAACTTGTACATTCTGAAGAAACATTAATGATGAAGAGAATGACAAAAAAAAGAAAGTATGTATATATCTCTCTCTTTATTAAAGTTTAATAATTAAAAACCGGTTCTCTACCCAAATCTAATAGAAATATAACGAGGTTAGCAAAAAAATAATAGAAATATAATGAGCATAGCTAAATGCTAAGAGCATCTTCAATAGATTTTTTAAACAAAAAATTTCCTCTATTGTAGAGAATAAACTCATAAAATAGGACTTGATGAGTTACGGTTCATTCTTCAAATATTTTTTTTTATTATAATAATAAGGTATTGAATAAAAAAATGTTGAAAGATGTGTAGTTGTTAAAAAAAGAATAAATAATAAATGAAGAAATAATATTCAAATGAGATAGAAAATGAGATAGAGAATCTGTTGAAAAGTGTATTTAAAAAAGTGGGTAGCTAACAATTAATAATTAACATCACAATAATTAAAATAGAGAATTATGGGGTGAGTTGTGAAAAATGGAATATAGGAAAATGTTAAGGGGCATAGTAAGATAATAAAAAATTGGCTTTAATAAAAAATTAGTATAAATTAATGAAATAATTGAAAATAGTATCGAAGTGACAAGTAAAATTCAAAAAATTAATTTTATTGACTTTACACTTAATAAAATTAATAAAAAATTTAACAAAAAGCTAACTTTATTAACATAAAGTTGTTTGTTAACTGGCACCTTGCGGTGCCCGTTAACACTACCAAATAATAATAGATTTACATCCCCAATACTCATAACTCACTGAGTTTCCATGTAAATGTATTGAGTTGTGAATGACGAACAAAAAATAATAGTCATCACTCATAACTCACCATGGGATCAGTTTTGGTAAAAATTATGTAAAATGTTCTCAAATACAATTCTCCAACACTAATGAAGGAGTGCCATCTTACTCAAGTAATGCTTGGGACACCAACTTTAGCACAAATTTATACCACAACTCGTTACATGGTAAGTTGTGATTGGTAAGAATGTGTCAATGGGCCATGTAAGGATACACCTTTACCAATCATAACTTGCCATATAGCGAATTATGGTACAAATTTGTGCCAAAATTGGTATCCCAACATTACTCCATCTCACCCCCACAATTTATTTACTCCTCCATGGCCCTTTATTTCTCCTATTTATGCCACAGCATCATCTCTCACTACTAACGAGCCAAGTTCTCTAAAAATATATACCCATTGTTCACATTAGCTGAAACAAAATCCTTGCTTCTCTTGCTCCCTTCCCTTCCTCAGGTGAGTCCTCACTCCTAAACTCATTTTTTTTTCTTTGTATTTATGATTGGTTGGCACATCACGTATATGGTAGATCTGTGTAGTTAAATGGTTTTGAGAGGAAATATTTTAATTTAAAATTTTAATTATTTTGCTTTATTTTGTTAGATCTGAAGAATGTGGCTATTAAATGGTATAAACCCCAAGCAAGGCTTCTTAGGTGCTGATATAGGCACAAACAGATCATATGCTGGAATGGGTGGACTAGGAAAGAAGGTAAAATAACATGTCTAATTAGATAGTTGATCTAAAGTGACTACCTTAAGTTATGTAATGCATTATTATTTGAGTGTGTTATATATTTGAGTGATATTACTGTTGAATTTGTTATGATGAATTTTACTTTTAAATTTATTGTCATAATTTTATTTGAAATGATGGTAACAAATTAAAATTTTAAAGTTTAAAATTTTCAAATGGGACTAAATGAGACGAATGTTTTTTTCTTAATTTGTGAAATACATTGTTACACCACATTATTAATCATCAGCACCTCATTAAATGTGATTTGTAGAAATGTTAATTTTTTTGGGGAAACAGGAAGGATAATATTCTTTGGATAAAATAGAAATTGTGATTGAAAATAATTGTTTGTCGTGAATGAGGGTTGAAATTTGTAGACAGTGTTATGCAAATATAATCATCATGCCAGATGACGTTTAGTTCTATTTCTTCCTCTATAATTGTTATTGAATCGTGGACAATGATTTTTACTGTTAAAAACATGATTTGACAGCATTTCAATCTACTTTGTTATTTTGGCACCTTGACGGGGATGTGTTCGTAGACATTAAGTAACAAGAACAAGTTGAGTCGTGGTTTTTAGACGGAGGTAGCAAGGTCTGGGCCTAGAAGTTTTGCCCAAACTGCTGACATCATGGTAAGAAATGCATTATACAACAACTAGCCAGGGTTTTAATATTCTACTATTTTAGATTCAAATGTAACAAATATAAATAGTTTGATGAAACTAATTTACTGATGAATCTGAGCATTTTGTGTGAATTAGTATGAAATTTTTAGCATTGTTTGCCTCATTAGTCAAATTTCAAAATAAAAACTAATGTTTGCCACTTTTTTAGCAAGAGATTGGTTTGGTATATAGCAATTGGTTGTTCTTTGAATGTGCTTTCCTTTGTTACCTTCTCTGTGGATAACTACATAGGTTGAAAGTGGAGAGCTCCAATACAATTGGCATGCATATGCACATAGGCACATACATAAAACACGTACCTTATCTTGCCTTCACTTTGAAAATTTTTAAAAACGTGAGTGGCTATCACCCGATGCATAGCCCATAGGCCCAATTGATTGTATGTTGTAGAATTAATGGGGTAAATATTTGAATGTGAAGTTAGCATTGTTTAGGCTTACTACTCAATTTGTAACAAGTCATATGACCTTCTATGACACAGTCTGCATCCAACATGAAAAGAATCAATCACGATAATAACGGCCTAGGATGCCTAAGTGCAAATGAGAAAAAAAATTTATGACCAAATGGCAACTAAAACCAAGGGTAAAAAAAAGAACACATTATGCTAAATGTGATGTTTTTGGATTTGGGTCTTTCTTCATTTTTTTTTCATAGTTTTGACCAAAAAAGAAAAAAGAACACATTATGCTAAATGAAAAAAGAGATGCAAAATTAATGCATGAAAATATGCAATAATGTACAAAGACCCCTAGGATGATTAATGCAGACCGATAATGTGTGAGTATGTTTAAGGTTACTTTTTAGGATGCCTAAATTATGGTTTTGACTCATAGACATACCTATCACACGACTGATTACAAAACTCATACTCTTACAAAACTGATACTTGCAACTAAACTTAAGCTCATTTAACTTGTGCGTGAAAAAAAAAAAAAAAAATGCATGAATGCAATACTGAAGTACACAGACTTTTAGGACATTCAAAAGATAGGAGTATTGACATAAGGATACAACAAACTTTTTTCAAAATCTGTTTGTGAACCATTTTCCTATAAACAAAGTAAGAATAAGTGAGAACCATTTAGTGCTGACTTTCTTTGTAACAACATATTAAAAGAAAATTGTAACATTGCTTGTGTGTATTGTTTTAGCACAAGTGAGTCTTTTAGTTAGAAATGAAATGGACTAAAGAGTCAGGAAAGACAAGACGATTGCCTTAAAAATTGAGGAGATTCTAGCCTTTTGCCCCTATTGAGCAAATTATTTGGCAATGTGCCTCTGTTTCCAAACTATATAAAGGCGTGCCCCTGTTTCGATACTCGATTACCAAATAGCTGAGTTACTTAAGGAACTTGACTATTAGGAAGCCGAGTTTTGGGCAGGTTGGTGCCACGCTGGATCGCCACCGTGGCTTTTGAAAGAATAAAATATTCCCGCGTTACTGTTTATAACTTGGCAATGGGGAAACCGAGTTATATGCAGAATAAAATTGGATTTTGAATGTAACGTCTCCAAAACAGTTTGTCTTTCTTCTTCCTTAGTCCGATCAGTAGCCACCCTCAGTCCGTTCAGTAGACCCTTTCCAAGTTCAACGTATCTTTAAGTTCTCTTATTTCTACCCGTACCCAAACCAAACCGTTCAGGAGACCTTTTTGCGAATCTCAACCCAAACCCACACCCAAACCCACACCTTTTCACTCTCACCATAGCCAAGGCTGAACCCAATCCATCTTCAGAGCATATTAAGGTAATTTCTAAATGCTGAGTTCAATTTTTTTTCCCTTTGCATTTTATCTGAGTTAAGTGTTGCTTGTGCATGTACTCTGATTTGAGTGTGGCTTCTTAAGTTTTTCTCTATTCATTATTATTGTTGCTGTTTTAGCTTTGTTGGGTTTGGTTTTGAACTGGGTTTTGATGCATATTTAGGGCACAAATTCATGCAAAATACAGTTGGCATGACAATGGTGTTCATTATTAGGGAAAATTGCTTTTTAATTCATATAGTTTGAAAGTGCATGTCACGCTTCCACAAATTATTCACTATTAAAATTCTGTCTAGTGCTGCTGTCCATGCAAAGAAAGCAACATCTGTAGGAACCTTGACTTGCCAGATGCTTTTGTATGGAAAACTTGCCCTTACTCATCAAAGCTTCATAATAAGAATGAACTTCAAACTTACTGGCTTTTACAAGCTTCCACTCTGTTAAGTTATTATTATAATAGATATAATGTGTGTGTAATGTATATGCACGCATATATCTACACACAGACCATAAAATGCACATCATGGACATCCACTATCACTGAACTAAATTGAACTCATAAATGCCTTGTATATCTACTGTTTTAGGTTCCTAAAACCTTTGCTGCCATTTACTCTGCTTAGGGCTCTAACTATGTCATATTGTTTTTATTCAACATCTTAGTATTTTTTTTTTTTTTTTTTTGGTTTCATGTCATTATCCTTGTAATATCATATGGGAACATATAATCTTACCACATCAGTTGAAAGTCTGTTACATTTTGTGTACAGATGCATAATTTATTGTCTTAAGAGACTAGAATTGGTAATTATCTCAGGAAAGAACTTCTGACAGGTTGTTATTTTAAAGCAGGATTTCTGTTAAGTAATAGTTTAGGTGAGGCATTGTAAATATTAGTATTGAGTTGTACTTTGGATAATGTTATATTATTAATATTTCTCTCAAATATTAATATTGAACTGTAATTTGCATAATGTTTAATATTAATATTGAACTGTACTTTGATTAATGTTGTTCAGGCTTCCCACTGATTAGTAGCCTGTTTTATACAAATTTAGGAGTATCTAATTCCAACGCTTTGCACGATGATCTCGTGCGACTCGGAGCGCCTCTTATCGACCATATCTCGCTCATACTGCCACGGCGAAACATGCACCAATATAAGCGTGCAGTGACTAAAATAAAAAAAGAGAACAATCTTATGATACTTTGTAGGTGCAGGTATCACATGCTACAACTGGCGGAGAGCTGGCCGCCGCAACGAACAGGCAACGAACAGGCAACTCACTCCGGCGGAATGTAATAATGTCCTCAACTACGAGGACTACCTGTCACAATGAATGCCTATGTAGTGTGTGTCTTATGTCTATGAGTTAAGTTAATAATGTTAGTAGCGTTAGTGTTCGATATGCAATGCATGCATATTGGTGGCATCGTATAAGAATATTTAAGTTTTCTGTGTTATGCTATAAGTGTAGCCGCCGTAGCCAACAGGTAACTCACTCCGGCGGAACGTAATAATGTCCTCAATTACGAGGATTACCTGTCTGAATGAATGCTTATGTGGTGTGTGTTATGTTTAGGGTTAAGTTAATAATGTTAGTAGCGTTAGTGGTCAATATGCAAAGTATGCATATTGGTGGCATCGTGTAAGTTATTTTAAGTTTTCTGTGTTATGTTGTAGGTGCTTATTGAAAAATATCATGTGTGGGAATATTAACTTTTATGCGTTATGTGGGAATAATCTAGATTACGAATAACGTGCATGCTCCTCACAATCAATAATAAGGTTTACATAGTACAAATGCAACAACAGTGACACATACATATAAAACATAGTTAAGCAAAATAATTCTCTAACAAAGTCCAATTATACCATGACATGATTACTCTTCATCTGACATCTCCACGTTTGACTGATAAATGGGATTAGGAAGAAGTGATTGCATGTATTGTGCGTGTTCATACAACTTACACTCCACTGACTCTCGAATCTCGACTTGAGTTTGATATCGATTAAGACGTATTTTCATTTGATTATTTTCTTCTCTTATGCGGTTCAATGCTTTACGAAGTTCGTCGATCGTGTCTCTTGGCATCTGTTATGCGAGTCGCCGAGGCACTGGCAACTTATAACCAACCAACTCATCATAAAACATTTGCTGTTCACAGAATAACCAAGCCCACTCTTGTCTCATGGTATTGTGAACCCTTGCATTATTTCGCAGATTCGGATCAATTGGATAGCTGAACTTATCTTCTAATACCCAGCAACGACCTATAGTAGTGAATACATCGCAAGGCCTATAGATGAAAGGGTTGCCAGAACCAGACATTGATGCTGAATATAATAACATCAAATGATCAAGTTAACAGTGTGCATCAACTGTTGGCAAATAATGTAATGCTGCATAAGATGGTACATGACAAAGACATTCATAAATTTGTGTACTATTATATGTTAAAAATGAAATACTAACACTCACATTTGACCATAAACATTAGACATTGTTGTCAATGTCTACACGTTGTGTGCAATACAAAATGTTATTGTTAATGTCTGACCAATGATGAATATGTACATTCAATTTTTGCAAATCTAAAAATTAACTAAAAATTAACTGTTCATTAGTTTTAGCAAATCTAAAGATTTTCATTTTTTGTCAATGAAATTTACACCAGCAAAGACCCAATATAACCCAATGTATATACATAACACTCATCATCGTTTCTATAGATTATTGTACATTTCTTGTAGCACCAAACAACACCAAACAAGTAATATAACCCTAATGTACTCACATAATACTCATTCAAGAAAATACCAAAGCACAAGTAATACAACCTATCAAATGAAAATTCTTCTCTGACAAAAACATACATTGTGGTTGATAAACTTTCGTAATATCTACAACTACTTTTACCTACACAATAAAATTCTCTATGTACTTCAAAGAAGAAAATGACTTTCTCACCTGAGATGATAGAGAGATAACACCAACTTTCGGCAGAAAATTTTGAAAATGAGGAGAAGTTGATCTGAAAATGATGAGGAGAATCTAATACAATGTTGCATGAGAAGCTGATATGTGTATTTATGAAGTAAATAGCAGAACAACTCGATTATACCTGAGTCGAGTATGGGTTAATAACTCGATTTTCCATTGATCGGGTTGAGCTTCACGTGTAAATAGGTGATTTGAAATCTGTCAGTAACTCGATTCCAGAGTAATCGAGGTCTACAATAACTCGGTTTCCCTATTACCGAGTTATGAACAGTCCTTGTAATATTTTATCGCCCAAAAGCCACGCTGGATTGCCACTGTGGCAAGAACTTGCCCAAAACTCGGCTTCTTAATAGTCGAGTTATTAAAGTAACTCGATTTTGTGGACATCGAGTATCGAAACAGGGGGCACGCCCCTATATAGTTTGGAAACAGGGGCAAATTGCCAAATAATTTGCTCATTAGGGGCAAAAGGCTAGAATCCCCTAAAAATTGAAGCTTTGACAGCAAAGACAAGTGAGAGAGAGGAAATGTGAGGAAGTTAAGTGAAGGAAATTGGGTTGGGGTAGTAGCCAATATATAGAACTTTGGGATGGGGCTAGCTAGGGACTATTTCAGCCACTGTCACAACTAACTATAATGGATTTTAAGAGTGTTGGGACCAAAAACCGCTTGGTACTAAGCATTCGCATAAAGAAAACAACAAAACTTGTTTATTTTAACTTAATAATCTAAATTTTTTATTTTATTTTACATTATATTGCATGTTATGTCCCAAATTCCATTTGCTATGTTTGGTTGTTGATTGCCGCTTCATATCACCAACATAAATTTTCACTATTGTAATGAGACTGTTGAATATGATGTAGGCAAAAGACAGTAGGGCAACAGTGCAGCATGCAGATGTTTATGTGAATGTATACAATATCAAAGATGGGGCTCCTGTTAATCCCCAACTGGGGGAGAAGATCGTAAGCCCTATAGTGTAACCTATTTCTTTTGCATTTTGTGCGTGAATTGTTTATAGAAAGTAATATGTTATTTGGTTCTTGTGTGAAAACAAGCTAAGATGAATCAAATTTTAACTCAAAAGGGCAGATCACTACAAGGTGTGCGTGGTGAAGGAATCCTATGGTCGAAAAATGATGCGTTTGCTTAAGTGATGGGTGCAGAACGCTGTGGACGTGTATGTGGGGTGGGTTTTGGACCAACTCCATCAGGAAGAAGTGGGTCCAACCTTTCATGCTATACCTTGACTCCACCGTTGTCAAGCGAAACGACCCATCAGATTACTGAATTGGAAACTTCGCTTGCATCTGTGATGGACCAACTTTCCCATTCAGAGGAGAGGCATCAAGAGAATCTTGCCCAAGCACTAGCCCAATCAGATGCGCGGCATGAGGAGCAACTCGCCGAAGCACTAGCCCAATCAAATGCAAAGCATCAAGAGCAACTCATCGAAGCACTAACCCAATCAAATGCAAAGCATCAAGAGCAAATGCCAGAAATGATGTTGCACATGAAAGAAATGTTCGCCCAATTTAGCCCACTTATGCATTCTTCACTGCCTTCTCAGGTACTAAAAATGTTGCATTTAATTTAATGAAAATTGCGTGTTTATTGCAATGCATTGTTATGTGCTACCAATACGATGCGTTTTATATATTCAGGATAGCGCTGCATCTAAATGAGGACTCTCCATGGATATTGATCAAATTATTTTGTATTATTTTTTGGCTGATCATGAAGGAATATTGTAGACATGAATATTATTTTGATATTATAGACAGGTTGCTATGTAGACAGGTAGATCATGACATTCAAAGATTGACAATCTTTTTTGTGAACAAACCTTTTTAGTTGAATCTCTTGTATATGTAGACAGGTACATTGATGCTTTAACAACATAGAAGAGTTTAAGAGGATTAAATAGTGAAGCCATACATTGTTCTCAAGGTAAGTTTGAAATATATAAATACCGTTTCGTAATTTTTTTTTTTAATCTTTATTGTTATTTTAGTACTTTTTGCTGGTTCCATTTGTGTGATTTTGCTGGATAGGAATTTTTCCATTATCGCTTATGTTGATCATGGCAAGTCTACGCTTGCTGACAGGCTATTGGAGCTCACTGGGACCATTAAGAGAGGCCATGGTCGGCCTTAGTACCTTGACAAGTTGCAAGTATATCAACACTTCTAAAAGAATTGTTTTTCTTGTTGTGTAGGAAAAACATGAATTGGGTATTCAATGGAATTTGTATTGCTTTCGAGTGGGCTTGTTTCAAAGTGATGAGTGAAGCTTATACTTGTTGAGTTGTCTAGGCAGAGACATGAATTGGGTATGATATGGAATTTATATTGCTTTTGAGTGTATGATGTTTTTCATGGGTTTGTTTACGAGTGAAGAGTGAAGTATATGCTTGCTAAATTGTTTAGGGAGATACATGAATTGGGTATTCTATGGAATTTGTATTGCTTTTGGAGTTTGTTTATGAGTGAAGTTATAGACTCTTCCTAGTTGGTTAGAATTATAAAAAAAGAAAAGACGAGTTTGCTTAGTTGTTTAGGAAGAAACATGAATTGGGTGTTCTATGGAATTTGTATTGCTTTTGAGTTTGTGGTGCTTTTGATGAGTTTGTTTCCTAGTGAAGTTTGAGTCTTCTTAGTTGATTAGAATGATAAAAGAGAAAAGAAAAGAGTTTGCTAAGTTGTTTAGGAACATATAAACGCATAGCCTAATTGTAACATATACCTCTAGCCATTTTCATTGCCATGTTTTGTGTATTTATTTTCCTTCATAAGTGTTAGTGATGCATAGTATACTTAGATGCTTGCTAGATTTTAAGCCTAACATTTTAAACAAATTTAAGAAGCTTTTTCAAATATGCAATGCTTCACTCTCATATAATCATCCTTAATTTGTTTGGTCCAAGCCATTATCATTTCTTAGAAAACTATTGAAAGTTGTCTGAAGAGCTGTCTAACTTCACTAATCTTGTTTTAAGAGCGTCTCTAGTTGTTGTATATTCTGAACGTAGCATTCAATCTTAAAAAATTCAAGGTTTTCTTTATATGAAGTAACTTATGTTCTTCTTAGTTCAACTTGGTTCGAAATAGCTGACTGCTGACTTTATATTTTTGCAGTGCCATAATGGACATACACTGGGCCCACTTGTAGACAAGAGCTTGGAGATGGGAAGGCACCCCTAGAAGCATTCGAGATAGCCATAGGAAGGTTAGGGACAGTCATGTGCATACCCACCTGTATGTGTTGATGCTTGCTGCATCTTTTTGTGTCAAATGTACACTAAACTTTCCTCCATTTTGTTGCTGTATTGAACTCCATATTCCTTAAAGATTGATAATTTCCCAAGGAGATTGAATCAACATTGTGACAGGTTTGAGAAAATTTCAGCTTGTTATTTGTTGCATGCAACAAATAACAAGTTGGAATTTAGTGTGTGACAGGTTTCTATAGCAGCGTTTGTAGACAGGCATTTGCCATCTGTCCTAGGAAAAAAAAGGCTATAGCCGCGTTTTTAAAACGCGGCTATAGCCAAATTCAAAAAAACAAAACAAAACAAAAAAGTTATACCCACTTTTTTAAAACGTGGCTATAGGTGTCCCCTATAGCCGCTTTTTATAAACGTGGTTAAAGTATGTCCTATAGCCCCCTCAGGCTTATATTTACAGGTTTTAGGCAACGGCTAAAAATGCGGCTATAGGTTGAATTGACCTATAGCCACGTTTTCAGGAGCTATAGTCGCGTTTTAAAAACGCGATTATAGGACCTTTTTTTTGTAGTGCCTCTGTGATGTAACATGTAACAAATTTTATATGGTATTTGATATGAAGATGATTATGTTTGCATCAGAGCTATTGATGGTGTTTATGCCTCAGGATTACATTGGAGCTATCGATTTTGTCCATGTTCGCGTATTCCTATAAGCAACATACATATAGAGGAAGGAAAGGAGAGCCAACAATTAATTGCATGCGTGCTTGTGATTTTGACATGAAATTCACATTTGCTTGTGTTGGATGGGAAGAGTCAGCACACGAATATTTTTACACGAATATTTTTAAGTTGCCTCAATAATGAGAGTGATAACTTCCCTGAATCGCCAACTGGTTTGTATTGTTAATTTTAATTAACTATTAGAATATTGTTGTGGTGAAATTACTAATATAATAATATTTTCATTTGTAGGAAAATACTATCTTGTTGATTCAAGATACCTTATAAAAAAAAGGGTTTCTTACATCATTTAAGGGGGGAGATATACTATTTTCTTGATTTTCAAGAAAGTTCAAGACCAAAAAATTCAGAGGAAAGAGATTTAGTTATTTCCATTCATCACTTCGTTCTTTCGTAGAGTGAACTTTTGATGTTTGGAAGAATAGATTGAGAATTTTGAGAGATATGCTAATGACATTGGAAAATGGTCTACTAGATGTGACAAAAATAAAAGTAGCAAGGGAGGTTATTATGATGAAATGACACATGATCTCTTTTTTAGATGAGCTTGAGATAAAAGTGGTTTGGAACAATATCACAGCATGCATATGTGGGATTTGTCCACTTACTATTGTTATAATTACCATTTATATCATGGTATTTTTTGGTAACTCTAGTTTTTTTTTTTTTTTTTTTTGAGAAACTTTTTGGTAACTCTAGTTGATTGCAGAACCAGTTAAACAGCACCACTAATATTAACCTTATTTTCCATGAAAAGATCTCATATGTGCATTCAATCTTTCACATACTGGGGGATTCACATATATGTGTGAGGCAGGATACAAATGGACGTTACAGGAGAGTAGTTCTCTTTTAGTAAAATTTCTAGCACAATTCAGTGTCTGTTGCGCCAAATGTTTACTATCTAATTTAATAATATGTTTCACACTCAGAATATCAAATTCATTCCCCACCTATAATAAATCTGAACATGTCTCTAGGAAAAATTTCAACCGATTTTGTTTGCCTTGTGATGACACTAATGTCACTAAATATGCCTTACTAAGACATAGCCAACTCTCAGCATTAACACAAAGGTAACAATAACACTATAACAATTTATGTGAATCATATGCACATCAAGCACTGAAGCACACCACACACATGAAAACTCTTAACCATTTTTTTTTACTTTGCCTCAAAATTCAAAGGATAATTTAAGGCTTTCTTCACCAAAATCTGCCTTGGTCTAAACAAACAATCACCATGGTTCGCTAATCCATAGAGTTATATTGCTTCTTCACACATGGACTGACATGTTGTTGACATCCCCAATAGCTTAAGTTTATATTTGCAAAAAAATAACTACCATGGCAGTTATTTTGTTGTAACTACCCTTTGTTTGTAGCCATATGAGAAAGAGCAATGCTTATTACACACTTGTTTATAACTGAAATCGTGACTTTAAGTGAAGTCACGATTTCAATTAAAACCAAGGTGTGTGTAAGAGTAATTACCGAACATGAGAAATTACATCTACGATAAATGGCCTAGTTGTCTTGGACTCTTGGAACCCTTTTATTGTTGCCAATACATCCACTAAGTCTGCACAACATGCCACAGCTTGATAACTGCCAGCCCAACTTGCTGTCACATGTTGGACACACGTGCATAGCCTATTGCACATGTTTCAATACATTGCAAGTGTTGCCAAACAACTTCGCAACCCAAACATACTAGCCTAGCATTCATTCTCGTCCATGCACCACCATATGGAAGCCGTAGGCGTAGCCTATGCCAATGCCACCTCCAAGTCTGGCTAGCATAGTCCACACTAGTAGTGAGGCAAGAAATTTTTTTTTCCAAGGAGATCAAACTAAAAACACACACATTCACAAATCTATCAATGTATGTATATAAAAAGAGAAATACTATGTCCATAATATCCTTGGATTTAAACTAATACTAGATACTATCAAAACTTTTAAAAAATATCTTATTTATTCTCTAAGCACAATTGACACATAACACTGTTTATGCTCCTTTCTCCAAAAACAACTTTACTGTCTTAAATAATCCAAAGCTTGCAAGAGAGTTCCATAACTTTCCCCAAACTTTTTGTTCTCTTTGTCAATTCAGATGCATTAAGAGGGAGTACCAAGGCTAGATTTTCCTTGGTACTTCCATCGAGTTCTTGTTTAATAGTTATCTAAGGAGAGTGAGCTCAGCTGCATGCTATCTGCTTGTAAATTTTCCAGTGAATACACTCTTCACGTGTTGGGTGCACATGAACCATAGTCCAGCCCATGAAGAATAAAAGCCCAAGTGATGAAGACTCCTATATCAAGTTGAAATAAAAGATCATGGACAGTTTGTACTTTGTGTGTTTCTATGAGTCCAGCCGCATCTAATCACTACTCTTTAATGAGTTTGTGATAGGCTTGAATAGCAAGGAGTGCTAATTCCTTGCAAAGTACTGTACGTGCTGTACCAAGATTCCTATTCCTAATTGATGAGTGTGAGGGCATGCGTGTGGTGTGCTAAAAAGGAGAACAAAAACAAGAAGAAAAAGGAGGTGCCGCACAGTGGAAAAAAAAGGTGGGTGCCGCATAGTAAAAAAAAGAAAAAGAAAAAAAGACTCTCGCCTTTGAAAAAGATAATTTATGTGAGTGAGAGCAAAAAAAAATAAGAGAGATTTTTTTTTTCTTTAGCCGTGAGACATACACAAGAATTATTGTAAGTGATTTGATAATAGTGAAATTATTCGGAGTTTGTCCCGTAGTTTTTTTCCTTTCAAAGTGAAAGGGGTTTCCACGTAAATTTTGTGTTCTTATGTGTGATTGTTATTTTGGTTTACTAATATTGTTGATAACATTATTTGGGTTCCAACAAGTGGTATCAGAGTTAAGGTTAGAGTGGAAGCGATGGCCGGAGAAGAAGGCAAGGGTATAGGAATTGAGAAATTTGATAAAACAGACTTCGCGTATTGGAGGATGCAGATTGAAGATTATCTCTATGGGAAGAAATTGCATCTGCCTCTTTTGGGGATGAAACCTGAAACTATGAAGGATGAAGATTGGAACCTTCTTGATAGAAAAGTATTGGGAGTTATTTGATTAACTATGTCAAGATTAGTTGCGCACAATATTGTGAAAGAAAAGACCACAGTGGATTTGATGAAGGCTTTGTCTAGCATGTATGAAAAGCCGTCGGCTAACAACAAGGTGTATCTGATGAAGAAGTTATTTAATCTGAAGAAGGCAGAAGATACTCCTATAGCATAGCATCTGAATGAGTTCAATACAATCACAAATCAATTATCCACGGAGGGAATTGAATTCAATGATGAGGTTCGTGCATTGATACTTTTGGCTTCTTTACCAAATAGTTGGGAAGCCATGAGAATGGCGGTGAGTAATTTTGCAGGGAAAAGCAAACTCAAATATGATGATATTCGAGATTTGATTTTAAGTGAAGAGGTTCACAGGAAAAATGCAAATATAGACAATGCACAAGATCAAACTTTTGTCACGGAGAATATGAGTAGAGGTAGAAGCAGAGGACCTAATGATCAGAAATTCAATGGTAGGTCACAATCAAGAGATAGATCTCAGTTCAAGGAAACTAGAGAATGCTTCCATTGTGGGAAAAAAGGGTAACTTAAGAAGAGATTGTTGGTATTGGAATAAAGAACAAAATAAAGGAAAATATGAAAAGAATGATAGTGAGAAAAATACTACAGCTGCTGTGATTGCTGAGGATGTTGTGGTGCTCTCTATTGAAGAGCAAAAGTGTGAGTATGTTGCTAATAATGATGTTGAGTGGGTTGTTGATTTTGTAGCCTCCCACCATATTATATCTACGAAGGGGTTGTTTACCACGTACAAAGCAGGAGACTCTGTGTTGGGGGCGAAAAAGTTTTCATTCCAACAAATGAGATTTATATTGGGTTGGGGGCCTAAACCGAAACTCGACGATGGGCTTGATGCATGGCCCAAAGGCTATCGGTGAAGATCCAGAGAATTCACTGTATTTTATGCCTTAGGCTTATATTGAGACTGACAAGAATGGCCCATAAACAATCCCTACAGCAGACACGTCAGCATGGTTAAAAAACATGCTGTAAGAAATAGCCTAGCAGTAAAATGTTTCTGTAGAAAATAGCCCAGCGGTAAGGTGTTTCTGCAGAAAATAGCCCAGCGGTAAAGTGTTCCAGCGGTAAAGTAATATAAAACAGGATAAACCTCTAGCTGTTTAGTTGTGCTGAAATTTGGCTGGTCAGCTCACGTGATCTCCAGCTGTTAGGATTTATGTGTGGACTGGGCTGGCCCAGCTGGGCTTTGTAGTTGAGCTCCTTTAGGCTTGGTTATCCCTACAAAATGAAGAGTTTTTCCATGGGTGATATACATGGACTTTTGTAGTTAGTTGATTATGGAAAAATAAGCATAGTTCCCATAAATTTTGTTGAGAGAAATATTCTTGAGAGGTGAATAATTTATATTTCCCATGAGTTAGGGACTTTAGTATATATTTTGCCAAGAAATAGTTTTGGGCTTTGAGCATAAAGTAATTGTTTTTGCCAAAATAGCATTTTGGGCATTTATAAATAGTTGCCAAAATAGATTTGGGCCTTGTAAAGTAGTGCCAAAATAGTATTTGGGTCTTGTAAAATAAGTGCCAAATTAGCATTTGGGCTTTGTAAAATAGGTGCCAAATTAATATTTGGGCTTTGTAGGATTTTGTAAAAATATTGCCATGTAGCAACGGGCTTTTAGAGGTGCCGTATCGTAATGGGCTTTAGAGATGCCGTATCGTAACGGGCTTTTAGAGGTGCCGTATCGTAACGGACTTTAGAGTGCCGTATCGCAACGGACTTTAGAGGTGCCGTATTGTAACGGGCTTTAGAGTGCCGTATCGTAATAGGCTTTTAGAGATGCCGTATCATAACAGGCTTTAGAGTGTCGTATCGTAATTGGCTTTTAGAGGTGCCGTATTGTAACGGGCTTTAAAGTGCCGTATCGTAAAAGGCTTTAGAGTGCCGTATCGTAATGGACTTTTAGAGGGGGTTTTGATGGGCTTTTTTGTGGAGATAGCATAATTTTGTGGCACAATTTTGGTGGCAATATGGTGAGTATTTTTGTGAAAACCCAAGTTAGATAATATGTGGGATATAATGGGTAATATTTGTGAGAGGACCCAAGGTAATTTATGGGGCTTATATAAGAAAAGTTTTTGGGAGCCCAATAACATGGAGAATGTTTGGCCAATATATATGGGGAATATTTATGTGGGCTCAAAGTAATTTATGGGCTTGTATGGGTATTTTTGTGAGTGGGCTAATGAAATTAAGGCCCAAAAATTTGTATCTCAACATTTAGCCCCCCGAGTCATGTGTGAGTAGTTTTTGCTTGGTCACACGTGCGAGTTTGAAATTTTGGTGGCAGTTGTGAATAGTGGGCTTCTGCAACTTCCCCACATTTAGCACTTGGTGGGTCTTCAGTTACTCCCCAGGTTTCTTGCATTAAATGCTAGTCTCTTCCCCATGTCTTATCATTTGCACCTTTCACGTTTACCAGTAAAAGGCTGGCCTTGGCTATTTCTTCTTTTATTTTTTTGCTTAGAGAAAAAAATAGAGAGATTAAGGCAGAGAGAGCACCTTTTCTTCTTCTTCTTATTTTCGGCCAATAGTGAGAGAGTAATACCCATTTCAACCAAGGCAGAGAGAGAGAGAGTAACTGAGATTCTTAGCAAAACAGAGAGAGAAACAGAGCTTCTTCTTTTTCCTTTTCCTTGCCGTCGACCAAGAGTGAGGAAAATAGACAGCTTCGGCCAGGGTTAAGAGGGAAACTGAGTTTTTTCTCTCTTCCCTTGTTGATTTCGGCCAAGTGAGAGAAAGACCCATAACTTCTCTTGCTTCCTGTGGTTGGCAGTGAGTATTCTTCTGCCTCATTTTTTTTTTTTTTTGAGAAATCAATATCTCTAGTTCTGTGAGTTATGGCTGAATGAGAAGAATCGCTGGGTTTTGGTGATGCTAGTACTGCTGGGGGTGATGATGTGGAGGTTAGGCTAGGGGAGCCCTTGCTGCCACTGCAGGATCCTTGGTATTGTTCATCTTCTCTGTTCCCAGCAGTTGGGGCTCCTGAGGTCAGCCTACCCGGGGTGCCAAAGAAGTGGATTTTGAAAGGTGAAGCCCCCAGTCATGAGACAGTGTGGGTCCCAGCTGCTTCTGGCATACTAGACCTACGGTTTCAGCGGAAAGAGCTTCTACCAGCTCCTATTTAGTTTCTATGTCCTTGTGGCACAATCGTTGGTTGGTCGGATTGGGTGGAGTAGGAGGTTGCCAATGAAGGATTTTGTCAGATTTTGAAAGATGCCAAGATTTTTGAAGCTGTGGTTTTATCCTGTGGGTGGAATATGTACAAAGATATGAGAGCGCTTCGCTTTCTGGTGCGCCGTTGGCATACTGATACCCACACCTTCTTTTTTCCTTGGGGTGAGACTACGGTCACCCTTGAAGATGTAGAAAGGATCTGTTTGCTGCCTAGCATGGGAGACATCAACCCGCTAGAGCTAGAGCTGTTTGATGAGGAGTCTGTGATTGCTGGAAAGCTGCTGGAGACTTTCGGAGGTACCTTTGCATCTTGGGGAGGTAATAGAGCTAGATTTTCTTTTTGGATTTTTGAGTTTAGGGAGTCCGAGGATGTTGATAAAAGCTGCCTTTTTATCCTTGTGGATGAGCAAGTTTGTGTTCAATTCTGACCCGGTTTAATTTATGAAACCTTTTACTTTTCCTTTAGCTGTAGTATTATGCAAAGGTGCGTCCCTGCCCTTAGGTACTTTATGTTTAGGCACTCTTTATTTTGAGCTTGATAGGTTATGCAGTGACGAGCTTGAAAGGTTACCATACCACATTATTGAGTCCAGCATTAATGTGGTATTGTTACAAACCTTTATATAGGAACATTCGAAAGATTACATTGATGTTGGTAAGGATGTGGGTGATGTGAAAGCGACCAATTGGGTAGTCGGAGTTGCTGGTCCCAACGGTGAGCTCCAATTTCTTGGCTTTGAAGATGGCCTACCTTTGCTAATGAAATGGATGGGGTTGAAGGTGTGGAATCTCCCCTCAATTACATTGCTGGATGATGAGGCTCATTTTGCCTGGAATCCCTATTCCTATGTTGCATCTAGGTTTTGTTGCCCAAACCCTTTTCCAAATGCCAGACCCGAATCTCAAGAGTTTGGGTTGAACGATCATGAGAAAATTCCCAATTTCTTGCTCATTACATCCCCTTCATTCATTCCGTATCCAAGAGGTGATGGGTTTGGTTTGACACAATATAATCCGCATAGAGTTTTGAGACAATTTGGACTTGATCAAGATGTTCCGGATATTAATACCACAGTTTGTCCTTTGAGTGATGCAATGCAGCCACTGGTTCATGATACAGCCATAGAGTATTGGGCTAACAAGGTAGAAAGGGTCTTGGTTTCAAGTAGACACCGTGAGGGGTATGCTACCACAAACATGAAGTTGTATTGGAGAAGAGTGATGAGCACTTTTGTGGATTACATGAACAGCCGGGAGGTTGAGGAAGTAGTGATAAGTCCTCCTTTGAGGGAACTTTCCTCTAACACTCGGCTTATTCCAAATACAAGAGCAGCTTTAGCATGGGCCACTAGATAGAATCTGGGATTTGCTGAATGGCGGGCTGACCTCAGTGGCTGGGTGGTTCATGGGGGCGATGTTCCCATAGAGTGGAGTGAGAAAAATGTCATAGCAAAAGCCTCCAAGTCTAACCCAGCCACTAGTGCACCCAAGAGATCTTGTGGCAAATCACCTTCCTCTGAAGACAAGCCCAAAAAAGTAAGACAAAAGAGAGCTAGTGCTGAGAAGTCCAAGGCTAGCAGCCCCAAGCCCCCCGCTGTTGTCCAGTCTGGTTTTGGTGCAGCTCTAGCCACTAAGTCCAGTGTCCCAGCTGCTGCCTCTGCTAGTTCATCCTCACCTTTAAAGCAATACAGAAGGAAGACTAGTGTTGGTAGGATAAAGGCTCTTGAATCTTCAGAAGAGGTATCCTCACAGAGCCCTTATCTTCTTACATCCTTTCTATCTTTCTTTTCCTTTCTTTTCTTCTTTGTCTTCATTTTTTGGTTCTAACTATGTGTTTCCATGGCTGCAACAGTCTGGTGAATGTGAAGAGACACGATCAGAGGGGTATGACTTTGAGTATACGGCTGCTGACTTCGGTAAACTAATGTTCCTCGCTTCGATTTCTTCTCGCGTTTCCTCTGCTGACGTCCTTTGTTCTCTAGGTCCAACTGATGAAGATATAAAGATGGTTAGCGAGAGTCCCACTGCTGGAGAAGCTGCTGCTGGCAAGGGTCCTGAGGTCACTGTTACTGCTGGAGAAGCTGTTGCTGGTGTGCCCAGCCAAGGACACGTTGTTTCTCCTACCGTTCATGATGTTCACCAAAGCAAAGAACCTCTAGGTATGATGTATTTGAGTTATTCATGTAAATAGTAAAGCAAGCTTCTTGTTCAATAACATTTGGCTGTGTGAATGCTTTTCTGTTACTGCTGGGGACATAACCACGCCTCTTTTTTGCAGAGCTACGGGTTGAGTCTTCTAGTGTTGCTATCAAAGGAATGAGCCTTGAAGAATTCTTGGAGACATTTGCAGAAAGAGAATGAAAAAGTGGCAACTGACTTCTATCCCCTTTCAAGTAATATTGTCATGTTCCAGCGGTTTGAAATTCCTGTAGAAGGCCAGCCACTGCTGGCAGCAATTGTAAGGAAACACCCACACTTCATGGCTGGATGCAAGCTAGGTGCTTTATTGAGGAAATCTGGACTTCAATTGCTCGTTGCAGTGCTGCTGGATATGCAGCGTACAAAGCTTGAGAGTTCAAACTTGAAGAAAGCACTTGAGTGGAAAAATGCTCTTAAGGACTTGTTGTTCATGAAGTTTGGAGTCCAATTCATCCTTCATAAGATTCAGGCTGCTGCCGAGGCTTGTATTGTTCGAGATGATGAGTTCACAGTGAAGATAGCTGATCTTGAGAGAGAAATTGCAGCAAAGAGAGCCGAGCTTTCACTTTTGTTGAGTCAGAGAGATGAAATGATGCGGTCCTCGTTAGTTGGAGGTGCTTCTTCCTCAGCGGAAACCTTCGGCGATGGCTTATTTGACTAGCTTTTTTATCATTATTAGTAGCTTGGTATTTTGGACAGTTTTTTTTTAAATTATGATGTAATGAAACATGTTATGTATTCTGGGTTTATTTAGCTAGGTAGGCTGTGTTTCGTGCAGAGGTGCACCAGCCATATGAACCTTATGTGGTAGTTTGATATTTCCCCAGCTGTGTCTTTGTTTATGCACAAGTACATGAATTTATTTTGTGAAAAAAATGCTTTATTTATCAAAGAATAGTATATTCAAGCTAAAATATAGTCATGGGAATCATATACATAATTTTGAAAATACTTATTGTGTTCATGACTGTTTTGGTTCAAGATCCCCAGCTGTTAGGGCTGTAACCTTATTCACAGTTTAGAGTAAGCATATTTATGAATGGAAAATAATATTAGAGTACTTGTAAATATAGGAAATTCATTTTTGAGGCAAAAGACAATGCTTAATTCTTATTCACATAGTAGCGGTTTAAAACCATACAAAAAAGAGTTACTTGGTACATACTTGAAAGTCGAGTTAAGCGTAGTACAACTTAAGCCATTTGCCATTGATAGGTTCCGTGAGACTTTCACCTACTGCTGTAGCTAGACAATAATAGCCGCTGGCATTGGCTTTCCTTATGAGATAGGGCCCCTCCCAACTTGGGGCAAACTTAGAGGGTGTTGAGAGATTCCTCTTGATATGATTTGCTGCCTTTAAAACCATTTGTCATTTGATAAAAACCCTGGATTTCGTGGCCTTGTTGTAAACATTGGCCATCTACTGCTGGTACCGCTGGGTACGGTTATAGGCAATGTTTTGTGTTTCTTCCAAGGTCTCAAGGTTTGTAGTTCTGATTTCTGCACAAGTGGCAGCATCTACGTCTATTTCTTGTATATGAACAACCCTTGGAGTAGGAACCAATAGCTCAACTGGAGATATAGCCTCGGTACCATATACGAGAGAATGACGATAGTCCAGTAGCTGTTTTACTTGAGCTTTGGTATGCCCACAGGGTTTCTAGCAGGTGTTCTGTCCAGCCACCCTCATATTCATGCACCATCTTGCTGAGAATTCTTAATTGCACTCGGTTAGTAGCTTCCGCTTGACCATTGCCTTGTGGATAATAGGAAGTGGACTTGCGGTGCTTGATGTGGCGATGGTCTAGCAATTTTCGGACATCTTTGTTGACGAAAGGAGTGCCATTATCAGTAACAATCTTGTGAGGGATACCAAACCTGCAGGTTATATGTTCTCGGATGAAATTTGCAATAGCTGGGCTTGTAACCTTCTTTAGGGAAATGGTCTCAACCCATTTCGTAAAGTATTCGGTGGCCATTAGTATCCAAATATGACCCTTGGATGGTGGATTGATTGGACCTATTAAATCGAGCCCCCAAGTATGGAATGGCCAAGGAGTTATCATGTTTTGGAGGTTGGTGGGGTGAGTATGTATGAGATTCCCATGGATTTGGCAAGTATGGCATGTCTTCACACATTCAGCTGCATCTTGTTTCATGGTGGGCCAGAAATACCCAAGATTGAGCAGCTGCTAAAAAAGTCACCTTTTGCCTTGATTGTCACCACATTCTCCCGCATGTACCTCTTGCATAACCGATTGTGCTTCGAGGGTCCCTAAGCACCTCAAAGGCTCCCCATTGAATCCTTTCCTGAAAAGTATACCTCTTTCCACAAAATAACGAGTAACCAACCTTTTCAAGCGGTACGCCTCTTCATGATCGTCGGGCGAGATGCCTTCTATGAGATACTCAAGAAAGGGTACACGCCAATCGCTGGTGGTAAGGATTGCACATGATTCCATCTGATCAAAAGCATTTTGGCAATTGGTGCATTGCTCTTGGACAGTGGTAGCTTGTTTGCTCATTTCTAGCCAGTAATAACCTAACCGCTAGAGGCGTTTGTAGAGACTAACAGAACCGCTGGGGCCACAAGATTTTTCATGAACTTCTTTTAATCGCTTAGTGGATTCACCAGGGCTCAAGCATCTAGCTAGAACTCCTGCCATTAGAGTATAATCTTTGAGTACCTTCAAATGATCCTTCTCATCCGGTGATAATAGTCTTCTTTAATGGAAGACTGCCAATCTGTCTGTCCCAACGGTTGATCAGAGAACTCTTCCTTCAGCATTTGTACCACTGGGATTGGCCTTTTCACAATAGTAACATCTGTAGTTGCACCTTCAAATATGATTTTTGATCCCAATGTTGCTAGAGCATCGACAAAGCGATTGTCGGACCTTAGGGAGTGTTCAATATTGAATTCTTCAAAAGAGTCCTCCAACCTTTGAGCCATAGCTCTATATGGAGGTAAAGATGGTTCCTTGAGTGCAAAATCTCCTCTAGCTTGGCAAACAACTAGATTTGAATCTCCGATTACTCAAAGATGTTTGACACCCATTTCACGAGCTACTGCTAGGCCCGTAAGATATGCTTCATATTCATCCATATTGTTAGTGCATGGAAAATCAAGCTTGAATGTCATACCCACTGTTTCTCCAGTACTTTTGGATAGGACTATTCCAGCCCCTCCTTCAGAAGTGGTAGAGGATCCATCAAAATGTAAAGGCCAAATAGCCCTAGCTGTTTCCATCAGTGCAACTACTGGCAGCTTTCCAGGTACATCATTAGTAATGTCCCAACTGTCCTCACTAGGAAAATTTGACAACAAATCAGCGATGGCTTGACCCCTTACAACCGTTGGGGTGATTGCTATGATCTCAAACTCAGATAATTACAAGAGCCATTGTGCTAGCCTTCTGGAAAGAACTGGTCGCCTCAAGAGTGAATGGATTGGATGAGATTTTGTTAAGAGCTGTATCGTGTGAGCTAGCAGATAATGACGCAGCCACTGGGCAGCATATATCAGAGTAAGACAAGCCCTTTTAGCCCTTGGATAGCTGGTTTCAGCATCCTTTAACTTTCTGCTAACATAATAAACCGGTCGCTCAATCCTTTCTTGATTATCTTGGGCTATGAGTGCCCCTATTGCTTCATTATTGGTAGCCAAATACAGCTTGAGTGGTTTCCCTGGTATGGGTGCACATACGGTTGGCAGCTTGGTTATGAGTTGTTGCAGCTGGAGGAATGTCTACTGGCATCTGGAATCCCAGCGGAAGGGTTTTCCTTTCTTCAGCAGTGGTGTAAAGGCAGTTGTGAGGGCAGTGAGACCTGGAATAAACCGTTGGATGTATGAGAGTTTACCAAGGAAACTTTTGAGCTGCGTGAGTGTTGCAGGTGGCTTCATAGTAGTAATGGCTTGCACTTTGTTAGGATCAACATTTATGCCTCTTTGGTGGACAAGAAATCCTAGAAATTTCCTAGCCGTAACTCCAAAGGCACATTTAAGTGGATTCATGCGAAGCTTGTAGAGTCGACACCTTTCAAAGACTTTTCGTAAGATAGCAAGATGTTCTCCTCTTGTCTTTGACTTCACAACAATGTCGTCCACATAGTTCTTAATCTCTTTATGCATCATGTCATGAAAGATTGCGGTCATAGCCCTTTGATATGTGGCTCCGGCATTTTTGAGACCCAAGGGCATGACTGTGTAGTAAAAGTTACCAATAGGAGTTTGAAAGGCTGTTTTGGCTGCATCTTTGGATGACATTCTGATCTAATTATAACCGCTGAAGCCATCCATGAATGAAAACATAGCATGCCCAGCAGTTGAATCAATGAGCATATCCATATTTGGAAGTGGAAATTCATCCTTGGGGCATGCTTTATTAAGGTTCCAGAAGTCAACACAACATCGTATTTGTCCATTCTTCTTCTTGACTGGTACGATGTTTGAAAACCACTTTGGGTGCATGATAGGCTTAATAAACCCAACTGTGAGGAGTTTCTGAACTTCTTGAATAATCTGAGCTTCAACATCAGGATGAAAGGTCCGCATGGACTGTACTACTGGCTTTGCCCCTGGTTCCACGTTAAGAGCATGTGCTACTAGGTTAGGATCTAAACCGGGCATCTCATGGTACTCCCAAGCAAAGACATCGATGTACTCCTTTAATAGTGAAATGAGCTGAGCCTTTTCCAGCGGTGGCAAAGTTGCATTAACTAAAGTTGGTCGCTGGATACTAGGATCATCACTGAGATTAATGGTCTCCAGCTCCACATCAGGTGAAATGTTGGTTACCGTTGGGGGCTCTTCAGACAGTTCTGCCAAACTGCTGGGCAGATTTTTTTCTACAGCTAGGGTTTCTGTTTCTTGAGTATAACAGCATGTTGGTGTAGTGCTTGCTTCATTCAGTCCGGGACCCTTCTGTTTGAGACAACTAGGCCTCGCGTATCGTCATAAACGATACCCCAAACGACTATCTGGCAGCTGGATCTGTACACATTGTGGCTGTGAGACACCGCTGAGGGTTTCCCCACGTTCTCTTTTCTTCTTCCTTTGATCAAGGAAAGACCTTATGTCTATTTCTGAATTATTCTCAATATCTTGCCAGTTGGGAATAGGGATCCCAACAGGCCTTGAAGTAGAATCTTTCCCACTTGGAGTGAGCTCATCATAGAAAGTAGCCTCAAAGTAGTGTGCCTCGGATAGATCAAATGGTGTAGGATTAGCGGGGATGCGTATAGGCTTACCATTGAATCTTCCCTTAACATATTGGTGGTAGGTAGATGGCACGAGCTTGTGTTTGTGGAGCCATGACCTCCCAAGTAAAGCATGATAAGAAACGGGTGAGTCAATAACATGAAATCTGGTGAGAGTAACAATGGGCCCCACTTTAAGAACTAATTGTATACTCCTAATAGTGCATTCATGAATTCCAGTAAAGCAAAAAACCTTAATAGGAGCCCCAGCTATTCTGCTGAGTGGGATCCTAGCTGCTTTAAGTGTGCTGGTTGGAATAAGATTAAGCGATGCATCGGTGTCGACTAGTGCCCTTCTTATATGAACATCATTAATCTGAGCAGCAATATATAATGATTTACTATGATCAGGGTGTTGTACCTCCATATCCTCGTCGGTGAAGGTGATGACATTAGTAGTCTCTAGGAAGGCACGGTTGGCATGAGCTTCAGTTGTGAGGCAGTGTGTTCCAGAGCTGGCAGCGATGGATACAAGAGCTTCGGTTGCTATTCTCCTTGACTCTTCCTTGAGCCCCAATTGATTGAACAAATTCCGAAAGGTAGGGCTCCTCTGAAGAGTATAGATAGCTGCTGGGGGCATGCTTGTACCGCTAATAGTCTCACTCTCATCAGCCCCATTATGAAAAAATACAGTGGCTGTGACTTTCCCTCTGTGATGCTGAGGCAATGGGTTCCGCTGGACCTTTTGCTCACAAGTGAGGTTCAAAGTGCCATCTGAAATTTTCTTGTGAAATGTTCCCCAGACTGCTCTACAATTTCTAGTTCCATGACCCATATACCGATGATACTGACAATAAAGGAGCTTTCGCATATCTTCCGGAGTAGGCTCTCGAATAGGCTTGAAGGGCCTAAGCACTCCATCAGCCACCCATTTGTTAATGACAGCATTCATTTCTTCATCGGTGCATGGTATGAGAGGGTACTCTTTCTCTTCTTCCCTTTTTCACTTCTCTCCCACCATTGGTTCATTGGTGGAGGCTGTGAGAGCCTGAGGGGAACTTTTCTTTTCTGGTTTGGACTTTTCAGCTGTGGAAGGCTTGAATGATATTGCTGTCTTACGAGCTTTCTGGAGCAGATGGGCAAACTGAATAATATCAAGATTCTCCAAATGGGCCCAGTACTCATGAGACATGTTGTCAATACAAATTTCAACCAACTCTTGCTCTTTGAATTGCCCATAACAATCAAGAGCAGCATCTCTAAACCGCCAGATGAAATCAAGGAGTCCTTCGGAGGACTTTTGCTTGGTGTTGTGAAGAGTGAGGATGGTAACCTTTTCCTCCCCATGAAAATACTTTGAGCAGAAACTTTCAACCATGTCATCCCATGTGGCAATGGAACCTGGTTGTAAAGTGAAGTACCATGTGTAAGCACGATCGGTAAGAGATTTTGAGAATTCCTTTAAGCAAAGATCACCATTTCTAGCAAAAGGACCCATGGAATCAAGAAACTTGTTGACATGCTCAATCGCATTTCCTTTCCTCTCATCATAAAAAGTGAAGGTGGGAGTCTCATATTTCTTTGGGTATGGCTTGCTTAGTAACTTGGTTGGGTAGGGTGGCTTACAAACAAAGTGCCTTGGTTTCTTTGGCTGGCTAAGCCTCTCCCTTTATAGCAAAGCAGTGAGATTAGATAATGTAACAAACTGAGGAAGAGAGGCATTTTGCTCACCAGATTGAAGATTCCCAGCGGCTGATCTCCTCTCCTGCTGTGTTCTAGGATCTAGTCCTTCATGTAACGGCTAGGGCGTTGGCCCTTGAGTCTCTCTTATGACCCTTAAAGATTCAGCAAGTTCAAACTGAGCCTGCTGCATTCCTTGTAATGTCTCCAAGAGGAAAGAGAATCGGTGGTCAGAACCCTCTTGGTTGACCTCATGTTGGTCGGCTTGTTCTCCTTGAGGAGTTGGACTGTGATGGCTTTGTGCTACTGGGAGACTGGTGTTTCTAGTCCCCTCTTACCGGCTATTCCGCAACCTAGGAGGCATGGTGAACTCTTGGCTTCAGTAGACTCCCTAGCGGAGTCGCCAAAATGTCGGGGGCGAAAAAGTTTTCCTTCCGACAAATGAGATTTATATTGGGTTGGGGGCCTAAACCGAAACTCGACGATGGGCTTGATGCACGGCCTAAAGGCTATCAATGAAGATCCAAAGAATTCACTGTATTTTATGCCTTGGGCCTAGATTGAGACTGACAAGAATGGCCCATAAACAATCCCTACAGTAGACACGTCAGCATGGTTAAAAAACATACTATAAGAAGTAACCCAGCAGTAAAATGTTTCTGCAGAAAATAGCCCAGCGGTAAGGTGTTTCTACAAAAAATAGCCCATCGGTAAAGTGTCCCAGTGGTAAAGTAAGATAAAACAAGATAAACCTCCAGCTGTTTAGTTGTGTTGAAATTTGGCTAGTCAGCTCACGTGATCTCCAGCTGCAGGGATTTGTGTGTGGGCTGGGCTGGCCCAGCTGGGCTTTGTAGTTGAGCTCCTTTAGGCTTGGTTATCCCTACAAAATGAAGAGTTTTGCCATGGGTGATATACATGGACTTTTGTAGTTAGTTGATTATGGATAAATAAGCATAGTTCCCATAAATTTTGTTGAGAGAAATATTCTTGAGAGGTGAGTAATTATATTTCCCATGAGTTAGGGATTTAGTATATATTTTGCCAAGAAATAGTTTTGGGCTTTGAGCATAAAGTAATTGTTTTTGCAAAAATAACATTTTGGGCTTTTATAAATAGTTGCCAAAATAGATTTGGGCCTTGTAAAGTAGTGCCAAAATAGTATTTGAGCTTTGTAAAATAAGTGCCTAATTAGCATTTGGGCTTTGTAAAATAGGTGCCAAATTAATATTTGGGCTTGGTAGGATTTTGTAAAAATATTGCCGTGTAGCAACAGGCTTTTAAAGGTGTCGTATCGTAATGGGCTTTAAAGATGTCGTATCGTAACGGGCTTTAGAGTGCCATATCGTAACGGGCTTTTAGAGGTTCTGTATTGTAACGGGCTTTTAGAGATGTTGTATCGTAACGGGTTTTAGAGTGCCGTATTGTAACGGGCTTTTAGAGATGTCGTATCGTAACGGGTTTTAGAGTGCCGTATCGTAACGGGCTTTTAGAGGTGCCGTATCGTAACGGGCTTTAGAGTGCCATATCGTAACGGGCTTTTAGAGATGCCGTATCATAACAGGCTTTAGGGTGTCGTATCGTAACAGACTTTTAGAGGGGGTTTTGTTGGGCTTTTTTGTGGAGATAGCATAATTTTGTGGCCCAATTTCGGTGGCAATATGGTGAGTATTTTTGTGAAAACCCAAGTTGGATAATATGTGGGATATAATTGGTAATATTTGTGAGAGGGCCCAAGGCAATTTATGGGGCTTATATAAGGAATGTTTATGGGAGCCCAATAACATGGAGAATGTTTGGGTAATATATATGGGGAATATTTATGTGGGCTCAAAGTAATTTATGGGCTCGTGTGGGTATTTTTGTGAGTGGACTAATGAAATTAAGGCTTGAAAATTTGTACCTCAACACTTTGGTACAGTGAAGATGGGTAATTCTAGTTACTCAAAAATTGTGGGAATTGGTGATGTGTGCATTGAAACCAATGTTGGTAGCACTATGATCTTGAAGGATGTGCGACATGTTCCAGATTTAAGGATGAATGTGTTTTCTACATTGGCTATGGATCGAGTGGGTTATTGTAACTACCTTGGTAATGGAAGATGGAAACTTACTAAGGGGCCATTGGTTGTTGCAAAAGGACATGCATATTGCGGTTTGTACAGGACTCGTGTGAAGACCTGTAAGAAGAAGTTCAATGAGATTAAAAATTTTGAGAAGACTCCAAAGATGAGTGTTGGGATTAATGGTGTTGAAACCGAGAGGGTGAAATTCTCATTGCCTAATAGTGTTTCAGAAGAGAAAGTGGTAGGTGATGAAAAATATGAAGATGCTAAGGCTACATGGGATGCCGATGAAGTGAAAGATCCTAGAAGTCTTGAGCAGGGGGAGCAATATCCTCCACTAGAGATTGTTGAACCTCATGAGAAGAGGACTACTGGAAAACATTATACTGTTAGCTTCAAGAATAATTGAGCTTCTAATGAGGGGGAGCCAAGGGATTGGATTAAAGAAATCCAAAATGAGATTAATTATTTGAAAATGAAAGGGATTGACGCTGATGAGGTGTTTTCAATATTGGTGAAGATAATGAAGAAGGTCAAGCCTTGTGTTGGCTTGACTGACATAAAATTGAATTGAAGAGATGGAATGAAGATCTCCTCTCATTGGTGGGCTGGAGGGGGAGATTGTTGGGTGCACATGCACCATAGTCCAGCCCATGAAGAATAAAAGCCCAAGTGATGAAGACTCCTATATCAAGTTGAAATAAAAGATCATGGACAGTTTGTACTTTGTGTGTTTCTAGGAGTCCAGCCGCATCTAATCACTACTCTTTAATGAGTTTGTGAGGCTTGAATAGCAAGGAGTCCTAATTCCTTGCAAAGTACGTACGTGGTGTACCAAGATTCCTATTCCTAATTGATGAGTGTGAGGCTATGCTTATATATATAAAAGGCATGCGTGTGGTGTGCTAAAAAGGAGAACAAAAACAAGAAGAAAAAGGAGGTGCCGCACAGTGGAAAAAAAGGTGGGTGCCGCATAGTGAAAAAAAGAAAAGAAAAAGGATTGTTGCCTTTGAAAAAGATAATTTGTGTGTGTGAGAGCAAAGAAAAATAAGAGAGTTTTTTTTTATTTAGCTGTGAGACATACACAAGAATTATTATAATTGATTTGATAATAGTGAAATTATTTGGAGTTTTTCCCGTGGTTTTTTCCCTTCAAAGAGAAAGGGTTTTCCACGTAAATTTTATGTTCTTATGTGTGATTGTTATTTTGGATTGCTAATATTGTTGATAACATTATTTGGGTCCCAACATCATGGCCTTAAGATCTATGTGAAAGAGGGTTCCAACCCAATATGTATCCAGCATGGAGGATATTCATTTAAATACCAGTTGGGAAAATGTGATTAACCCTATATGCTGGGATTTCCCTCACAATGGTGTACTTCTCCAATGCTCAATTAAAAAAAGAAAAAGAAAAGATAAGGTAGATTTAACTTTATGGCATTCTCTTTTAATGTAAGACATCAATTAATCTTTGGTTTAAATAGGATTCGAACTTTGATCTTTGTTCAGCGATAAAGAACTTTACCTAACGAAGTAACTAGAATCCACCTCCAATTAATGCTCATCTTATGATAAAGGATGTCGTTCTCTTTTTTGTGTGGCACAGATCACTTACACTCGAATTGCTTAGACCCTTTTAAAAGTGCTCATGGTATGTTGTCAGCTTCAATATTTGATGCGACTCCCATAAAAAAAAACCTCAGCCAGTGGTATCTGAAGCCTGTAGACCAATTAAGTTGTTTCTAGGGTAGAGGTTACTGGGTGGGTTTTAGTCGACTAGGCATGTCTATATTTGGTTGAGAAGAAGCGTTGTAGAGAGGAGTAAACTGTACGTTTGTGTGAAATTAATTAATTAATTTTTTAATGAACAAAAAAAGTCTCATGCGTGTGGTCGCCGATCCTGCCCACTTAAACCTAAATACAATATAGTGTGGGGCAATCCTGTGTATGTTAAAGCTATCCACGTCATAGCACAACATTTTTTTGCTGAAGCATGTGACTCGAATTAGCACACTCCTACAAGCATCACGTGATGCACTTCGGGACTCTTACCAATGCACCACACCCCAGGAGCTTTGTGAGAATTAATGAGAGCTAAAAAACATGCTCAATTGAATATGTGGGGGTGGTTTGGCCAGTTGGCCCTTTTGGGAGACTATGTTATTGAATATGAGGGACTTCCACAAGAAGCTCTCTCCTTTTTTTGTATCTGAAAATAATAACAATCGAGAACAAAATTTTTTGAGAAACTTTTGGAATTCCTGGGCAAGCTTAGGTTCATTCAAGACCAAAAATTAGTTTTAGGGGGGAAAAAAAGCACAAAAGATATTGAGTGTTCTATGTAATTAGGGAGCAAATGATATATATTTTAAAAATCTTGGTAGTATCTGAAATTTACCCAAATCTCACAATGGATTTTGTATTTTACACCTTCAAAAATTATGAAATATATAAAAATTTAATTAAGTTTCAATAATTTAAATAATAATAGTCAATTTACGTGCCTACACAAATGCAAGTTATGTATAAAAAAAATATAACAATAATAAAAACTAAAGGCTAACAATATTTTTATGGATGACAAATGCAATAAAGAAAAAAAAGGTAATCACCATTTTTTTTTCTTAAAAAAAAAAACGGTGTCCTTCTCTAATTCTCCAAATGTTTTTTTTTTTTTTTTAAAGGGAGGGGTTTGTTTTTGGAAAAAAATAGAGGATTTTTTTTTTTTTTGAGAACAAAAAAAATAGAGGATTTATATTAAAGAGGTTTACATTTTTTTTAAAGGACCGCGCGTGTACCTTAAATACACTTTGGTTTAATGAAAATACATTTGCAATAAGAGTAATAAAAAAGAAAAAAAATGTATTAATCATTTACATAAATCATAAATGTAATACAACTTTTTGTTTTCAAAATTTAAGGAAGTCATTTATAGTTAAATTTAATATATATTGTGAGTTCCAGTTAACTCAATTGGTAAAGTTTTTTATGGTTGAATAAGAGATCTAGTGTGGTAGTCACTCTACAAGTATAAATGCTTGTGGAGTGCGGGGGTCAAGGATCAAGGTTCAAGTCTCCAGGAGAGAGCTTCACACACATATACACTTAGATTAGGCTAGAGTAGAAATTATATCTTGTAAAAAAAAAAAAAAAAAAAAAAAAAAATCTAGGGTTCAATTTCCGCCTTCTCTAAAAACTGATTGGTGTCTTGGTCTGATGATAAAGAGTTATTATAAGGAGCGGACACCATAAGTTGCGCACTAAAATACCCCCACAAAAATTTTTAAACTCTCTAAAATATCCATATCTTTTAGTTAAATAATTTTAAATTAAAAAAAATAAACTAGTTAAAAGAGTAATTTACTGTTCCTAAGTTTTAGGTTTTTCCCTTTATCTTTTCCATTCGGTCTAAAACTTAGGACACCATCTTTATCTCATTTTTAAATATTATTCCACATTATCTTACTTCTTTCTTAAAAAAAAAAAAAAGTATATACAGTTATTTATATATCACTTTTAAACATTATAACACTAAATCAAAAAAAAAAAAAAAGCATTATTGTATGCGTAAAGCACATGTGATGAGTCTAGTAATATATATATATATATATATATAGGGAGAGAGAGAGAGAGAGATTTTCAAAAGTCAGGGAGCCATGCCCCCTTCTGCCCCTGTCATTAGATTTGTGATAAGATATCTTACTTTGAAACATAAGATATATCCTCTTTAAATGAAGAGGATCCTTATCCTCATCAAAAAAAAAAAAAAAAGAGGATCCTTATCTGTTTGTGTGGTCCATGTGTGAGCATTTGTGTATATACTACATAAGGCTTTGTATTTGTGTTATAGGTTATATTATCATATTTGATTGGAATTACAACATGTTGCTAATCAAGTGGTAAATATTCCACTTGATTGGCCTTTAGGACTTGGAGTTTTGTGTTTTTTGAGATTGAACTGATCGACTTAGAGTTGCAGTAAACCATCATTACAAAAATGAATCACCTATGCTGCATTCTATCATTGCCATCTTTGTAATTGCGATGTTTCTGGCATGGTTTGTATCAAACTGAAGCCCCAGTTAAAGAAGATGACTTATGATATTTGTAAGTTATTATAGAACGTCAACTAAATTTAACATTCACAATTTAAAAAATGAAAATGCTAAAGAGGAAAGATACTAAAAATATAGGCGTAAATGCACTTTTAGTCCCTACATTTTGGCTTTTTTTTATTTTGGTCCCTACATTTTCATTTTACCACTTTTAGTCCCTAAACCAATTAACGCGTGACATTTAAGTCCTTACCGTCACCCAACTAACAAAAAAAGCTGACGTGGCTGACGGTACATTAAAATAATAATTAAAAAAATCTATTTTGGCATTAAAAAATGCCACATCAGCATTAATTTATTAATTTAATTAAATAAAAAAAATTAAAAACAAAATTAAAAACAAAAAATTACAGATCTAAGAACATAAGAACTTGTTCTTTAATGTTCTTCTTAAATCAAGAAATAAACCCAGCAACGACATCAAACCCAGAATCAAAGAGCAAACCCATAATAAAAGAACATGAACACTACTTTAAAATAATCAACTTAATATATAAAACCACTCAAAATTTAAAATAAAATATATTATCCAGAAATAAATTATTCACCAATCGTTTAGTGTCCTAGAGCGCAAACCAACCAACCCACCAACTTCCATTCCATGACCACATCTCCATGGCTCTAACTACACCTCCTCCTTCTTCTTCTTCCTCCAATCTCCTCCAATTTCCACTTCACTCTCGCTCCACAACCGCTCTCTTCTCTGATCTCGCCACCAGCTCTCGCTTCTTCTAGTCTCCATGGCCACCGCCTTTGCTTTCGTCGCACAAGACCATGATTTCTCCGACTGTGATCAAGGAGATTCAGTGTAAAGCGAAATGCTCCGTGAAATCCACGGTGGAGGAGGACCGGTTGAGCGAACCGGAAACCCTAGCCGCTGATGGCGATGAATCCAAAGAAGATGAGAAGGTCGAGCAACCCCAGAGCTCATTGGCAACTACTGAACATCAATAAAGGAAAATGTCGTTGCTGGGTTTGCTCTTTGATTCTGGGTTTGATGTCGTTGCTGGGTTTATTTCTTGATTTAAGAAGAACATTGAAGAACAAGTTCTTATGTTCTTAGATCTGTAATTTTTTGTTTTTAATTTTTTTATTTAATTAAAATTAATAAATTAATGTTGATGTGGCATTTTTTAATGCCAAAATAGATTTTTTTAATTATTATTTTAATGTGCCGTTAGCCACGTCAGCTTTTTCTTTTAGTTGGGTGACGGTAAGGACTTAAATGTCACGCGTTAATTGATTTAGGGACTAAAAGTGGTAAAATGAAAATGTAGAGACCAAAATGAAAAAAAAAACAAAATATAGAGCATAAAAGTGCATTTACGCCAAAATAATAAATCTTTATAAATTTGTGTGACAATAAACATGATAAGTGAATTTTAATAACGTAATAAATTAATAATGTCTCAATTACTTTTTTTTTTTACTTTTTTATTTATATAATTGGTGATACATAAATTTGTAAAGTTTAGTAATAAAATCTACAATATTCCTAGCAACAATCATTTAAAAATTAGATTAAGGGTCTATTTGGGATCCGATTATTTTGCTGAAACTGAAAATTTTTTGTTGAAAGTACTGTAAATAAAAGTAAAAGTTAGATAAAATAGTATAGTAAGACCCATGAATAGTACCAAAAAGTGCAATGAGACTCATAAATAGTAGCAAAAATAAGTTGAATAGTAAAATAAGTTAGCTTTTTAATTTTTGCCAAACACACACTAAATTATACATATAACTCTTGAAATTTATGATTGCTTTCATTTTGGTTTCCTTAACTTTGAGATTTTCATTTTTGTCCATCAAATTTGATTTTGTTTTCAAAATGGTTATTCGATCCATCCCCATGACCGATTTGATAGTTAAGTGCTAATAAAATATGTCGTTTCGTTTTATTTTATTTTTTTCCTTTCTCCTAACCGTAATATACTCATTTAATCACCGACATGGACAGAAGGACTATTTTACAACTGGAATCAAATTTGGTGGACCATAATGAATAATCAGAAACTTAAAAGATTAAAAGGGTAATTTAGTCATTTCATTATATATATATATATGTATGGAGTCTTTTGGGTTAATATTGCAAAATCTGAACTTTATTTGCGTTATAGGAACTGTTGAAAGTTATTTAGGACTGTGAGGAAAGAGAGTGAATTTCGGTATCACCATTGCCGAAATTCAACAAAAAGTATGAGAGAGAAGAAGAAAAAGGGGGGAGAGAGAAAATGTTGAATTTCGGTAATGTGAATACCGAAATTCCTCTGCCCAATTTCTGCTGCCAGGGTATGAAGTGTGCGTGGAGTGCGCAAAGTGAAAAGAAAAAAAAAATTGACAATTGTGGCAATGCCATTGCCGAAAATGGGAGGAAAAATAAAAATAAATAATGGTTGCCGAAATCTGAGGAGGAATTAAAAAAAAAAAATGCTACGTCCACAATATTTTTACAACATTTTCACAACAAATCATAGGTGATTATTTATTATTAGTTCAAATTTGAATTTAACACCGAGATTACTTTTTTAATCAAACAATAACAACCTGCCACTTAAAATTTGTTGTAAAAATATTGTAAAAATGGTGTGTACATATCATTTCTTAAAAAAAAAAAGTGGAATGGATTTGTGGCAATGGCATTGCCGAAATAGGAGGGAAAAAAAAAATTCCCTCCTATTTCGGCAATGCCATTGCCACAGATCCATCCCACTTTTTTTTTTTTTTTTTTTTTTTAAGAAATGATATGTGCACACTATTTTTACAATATTTTTACAACAAATTTTAAGTGGCAAGTTGTTATTGTTGGATTAAAAAAGTAATCTCAGTGTTAAATTCAAATTTGAACTAATAATAACTAATCATCTATGATTTGTTGTGAAAATGTTGTAAAAATATTGTGGACGTAGCATTTTTTTTTTTAAATTCCTCCCCAGATTTCGGCAACCATTATTTATTTATTTATTTTTTTCCTCTCATTTTCGGCAATGACATTGCCACAATTGTCAAATTTTTTTTATTTTTTATTTTCACTTTGCGCACTCCACGCACACTTCATACCCGAGCAGCAGGAATTGGGCAGAGGAATTTCGGTATTCACATTACTGAAATTCAACATTTTCTCTCTCCCCCCTTTTTCTTCTTCTCTCTCATACTTTTTGTTGAATTTCGGCAATGGTGATACCGAAATTCATTCTCTTTCTTCACAATCCTAAATAACTTTCAACAGTTCCTATAACGCAAATAATGATAAGATTTTGCAATATTAACCCAAAAGACTCTATATGTATGTGTATATATATATATATATATATATATATTAAGATGAGTTAAAAATACTTACATTACTAAATATGCCGTCCTTGTAACTTGAACTCACGTATTCTCACCATTCCACCAAACTTTTAAGGCGTGTTTGGTTGGAGTGATTATTAAGAGGATGAAAAATGAGAGAAACATGAAAAGAAAATAATTTATTTGAATGTTTGGTTGAGAGGGAAAAATACATTCGCGCCGTTATATTTAGTAACAATTTTTGTTTTTTATTTTCAAAAACTTGTTTTGGGGAATATAAAGAAAAAAATAATTTTCTTATATTTTTGAAATAAAAAACATGTTTAATTAGTTGAAAGTAAAAAAAAAAAGTTTTTCAAAGAAAAAAAATATAAAATATTAAAATATGTTGTTATTAGAATTTGAACTCTAATGCTAACTCATTAAATGAGATAGATTCATTAAATCAAATCCGTGTTTTCATTGACTTTTGAAAACTAGAAACTGAAAATAGCATTTTGCATGTTTTCAGTTTTCTTCACAAATTGAGTTTTGAGAACAATTTTTATTTTCTGTCTATTTTGGGTTACTAAACAAGTTTTTTAGTTTCAAAAATGGAAAATTGTTTTAAGAAATAGAAAATAAGGAAAAAAAAAAAAAAAAACCAATTACCAAGCATACATTTTGGTGGGACACGTTTTTTTTATTCGATCCACCAAAACTCAATCTCCATGATTTGGGGAGAAAAGTGAAGAAAAGGAAGATGCAGAAGCCATATGTAGAATCCCTTTAAGCAGGAGGTATGTGGAAGACTCTATAGTTTGGCTGCCTAACAAGAAAGGACTGTTTACAGTCAAATCTGCATACAAAGTTTTTTTCTTTTTTCCTTCTTTCCGTCGTTTCCTTCTTTTATTTTTTCACAGTTTGTTTTTTCTGTCCTTGTCGTCTACTTTTTTTGCTTGTTTTTTCCCAATTACATTAATTTCCAACACTAGTTATTTCTTGTTGAGTGCTTCTTTTTGTTTTTGTTTTTCTTTTTGCAACATGGAAGCAGTATTTGGATGCTTCCACCTAGTTGTTGTATTAAAAATATAATAACAAAAAATATATATAATATAATATAATATGTGTGATGTGTACATAATATTTTTCTTATTTAATGATAATATATATATTATTGTAATAAGGGTATATAAGAATAAATAAGTATTTTATATATATATATATATAAAAAGTATGAACTACATTTTTTATCCTCTCACTTTTCTTGTCAACCTGACTCAACCAAATAAATGAGTTTTCCGTCTCTCAATTTTTCCAACCAAACACACTCGGGCAAAAATTAAAAAATTTCTTCTATTTCTATACCTCAACTTTCTCATCCTTGAAGCAAACTAAGCATTAAGGCTTGGAGAGGTACAATTTAAATACATACATATTCAATCTTATATATAAAATGCATGCACGTACATGGTGATCAAACAACAGAAAACCATTTTTGACTAGTAGGCTTGGCCCAGCATAGCAATCAATTGTCCTTGTATAGAATATTTTAGATACAATTTTCTTCCACTCTAAAACGTGCTCAATGATATAGCTTTTTCTTCTAATTAACATTAAGAAATTCCAAAAGACTCTAATCATATACTCTAATGTAATGTAATGACATGAAATGAAATTGCAAAAGCCTAAAGGAGCGGGGGAGTGCTTTTGGGTCTACTTACTTTGATCTGTGTGATCGATGTCGGTGTGCAATTTATAGTGTATGGGTTTTTTAATATCAGACTACTGAATGAATATAAATTTTAATAGGATTTTTTTTTTTTTATGAATTAAATTGTCTCTTTATAACTTTGCAAAACATAAAAATTATTAGATATTTATGAACTATTTTAAGTTTTTGTATTTTAGAATTATTAATGACAATTCTATTTAACTTTATGATATCTCAGGTAGGAGTATAGTGCTAAGGGTAAGGCTAATTTTATTGATTTATTTAACTTAAATAATAAATTGGATAAAAATACATTTATATTTTAAAAAATAATAGTTTTAAAAGTTGTACTTGACCAATAAATTATCCCAAACAGAGGTTAGGGGTAATGAGAATAACACTTTTATTTTATTTGAGTAAATTTATTAGTAAGCAATAAATTTTATTTCCTACTGTAAATAATAGATGTTACTATGGTGCTGATACTTAAAACAAGCTCTCTCTCTCTCTCTCTCTCAATTATTATCCTATAATTCGCACTACTCCTAACCTCTCTTTCTCAATATATTATTACATTAAAAAGAAGATTAAATATGCAAGTTGATCTGGCAAGCAATAAATTAATGTTTCAATGATGACATGACACTAATGTTTTTCTTTTAAGAATCCACTAATATAAGTTTAACAATTAGATCTCTTGGAAATTTATAGTTTAAAAAAGGTGTTACTTTTGCAAAGTTATATGTAAACTTAGGTATAACTTTGCAAAGTTATAATTATAGAATCTAATGTATTCACCTATATTTTACCCATAGTATAACTTTAAAAAAGTTCCATCTTTTTTAGGTCATAGATTATTAAGAGATTTCATGGTTGATACACTACTAACCTATCATCATCAAAATATTTACTGTTTGCCATATCATCTTGCTTCCTTTTATTATATATATATATGTGTGTGTGGGGGGGGGGTTGATCAATATACATTCATACATACATACATACATGAGGAATTTTTTTTTTCCTTTTTCTGTGAAGAAATAATATTGAGGAAAGTAGTCATCGTATTATTAAAATGCAAAATTTAGTAAGTCGGGTGCATCAACTTGCCTCTTTCTTTTTTTATTTATTTTTATTTTTTATAAGATTGAAATTCTATTTTAACTTAATCTAAGTGTATATGTGTGTGAAACTCCCTCTTAGAGACTTGAACTACGGCCTTTATCCCTCCACATCTCACAAACACTTATACTTGTGCAATGACCATTGCACCAAGGGTGTGCGGTGGTAACTTGCCTCTTTAATGGTATCTTTTTAGTAGCATCATTTTATTAAGAGAGGTAGAGGTTAGGAATAATGAGAATTATATTGACAATTTTTTTTTTTAAGTATCAACACAATAGTAACAAGCACCTATGTACCGCTAGCGCTGTTCTCTCTCTCTCTCTCTCTCTCTCTCTCTCTCTCTCTATATATATATATATTAAATCCTATGTACCACTGGAAAGTTGAGCCGGCATGATACCTCCCTAGCATAAAGAAATGAAGTGGTCTCAGTTCGAATCCTGGTGAGAGGGGTGGGGTATTTAATATTTATGTAGTAATATTTATAACCATTTTTTTTTAACAAAAAACATCTATGTATGAATGTGATGTCTATAAACTAAAAAGTGAATAAATAACTTCCATTTTTTATTTAGTAAATAACCTTTATTTAATTTCCATGTGAAGTTACTATTAGGAGAAAAAAAATTCTCTATACAAAATTTTGAACCTTTTTTTTACATTTACATCCTAATAAATTCATATGCTATCACAAGATAAACCAATAAAATTGCTATTGCATTCCAACTTTGCTTCCCAGAATTATCACAAATATGAAGAAGAAAAAATTAAATTTCTAATTAAAAATCATTGGCTTTTGAATTTTCCCTTTAAACAATATATAAAAATCATTAGTTACGTACCTATCAAACTTTAAAAAAAAAACAGACCAAGCTCTCCCCATCCTAAAAGAGTGCACAATTCCTTTGACTGTAAGAAAAGCAAGCAAAGTATGCTTTTTAAGTAAATCTTCTACTTTTTTTTTCTTTTTTTGAGCAAAGATACGATAAGTAAATCTTCTACTTAATTGCAAGTAAATATGTATATATAGAGTCTGTTTGGGATCCGCATGTTTTGCTGAAACTGAAACTTTTTGCTGAAAGTACTGTAAATAAAGGTAAAAATTAGCTGAAATAGTATAGTGTGACCCATAAATAGTAGCAAAAATAAGCTAAATAGTAAAATAAGTTAGCAAAAATAATTTTTACCAAACACACACATAATATGTGTTTCGATAGTTCAACAAGTAAAATATTTTTGTCGTTAAATAAAAAAGTATGGGTATTGATTTCCGTCTACGTACACCACATTATAAAGAAATCCATTCATGTTTTGTTTTGATGACAAAGAGTAATTATCACACTTTCATTGAAATCTTATTGTATTCGTATCTATAAGAATAAAAGTATAGAAAAAGCATGAGTAGTATTACAAAGAAGCACGTCTCCTCTCCTTGGAAGAGGACCTAAAGTTGAAGAAATCGCCATAGAAGGAAAGGTTTGAGTTATTATGACATGTTGAGTGCGTTTCCTTTTTTTAGTGATTTCTTTCTGTCACCAATTACGGGTTGCACCATAGGTCCATAGTATTGCTTGCTATTGTTGAAATCAGGGGCCGTTTGGTAACGTTGTTCTAATAATGTTATTTGTATTTTTGGAAATATGTATGAGTGAAAAAATATGTGAAAATACGTGTAATGTTGTTTAAAAACTGAAAAATGTTGCTTAAAATCATGTACCAAATGGCCCTGAATGCGTATCTACTCATTTTCACTATCACTTTTTTTTTTTTTTTTTGGCTAAGCATTTTCATTATCACCTTTCAGGAACCAATTGTGTAGTCAATTATTGTTTCAATTATTAAATAAAAAGGGAAAATTATCCCAAAAGCTTTATCGGTTTCTCTCTTTAAATGAACCAACACTTTGTATAGTGGGCAAAAAAAGATGGAACACCTAAAAGCAGAGGGAGTGGAGAGCCAAAACCAGCTCCCACAATTGGAGCAACCAGGCAAAGGCACCACCTTTCTCAAAACTTGCTTCAATGGGGTCAATACCTTATCAGGTCTCTCTCTCTCTCTTAGAGTACGCTTTTTATATCGAGTAATGCTAGGAAATCAACATTCTTCACAATTTTTTTTTTAATAATTGTTGACGTAGTCTATTGAGATTGGAGTAACATCATATTTTACTTAGTTTACCACTTAAGAGTACTTTTATCATGCACCAATCACAATGAAAAATGTCAACAGTTGTGAAAAATGTTGTCTTTAGACATACTGTTTTGTGTCATAGGGCTACTTAGAAACAAAGTAAACATGATTCTTCCTGTGAATAAGCTTATGATTCTTCCTGTGAATCACTGCTTGACTGCTTATGGCTGCATGGTTTATTCTAGATCATGAATTTATGTATTCAGATGTCATGACTGACCATTGATGCACGTATTGAATCTATTTAGCATGAGTTTGTGCATGCAAATGTTTGTCACCACAAACATAGTGATATTTAGCATGAATATCTATCTATTCCAGGTGTGGGGATACTATCAATTCCATATGCACTTTCACAAGGAGGGTGGCTGAGCTTGCTATTTCTATTCCTAGTAGCAATTCTCTGCTGGTACACAGGATTACTCCTACGACGGTGTATGTCTGCAAACCCTACCATCAAAAATTATCCTGATATAGGTGGGGCAGCCTTTGGATACAAAGGAAGAGCCATGGTATCCATGTTCCTGTATCTTGAGCTGTACTTAGTTGCAGTTACGTTTCTGATATTAGAAGGTGACAATTTAGACAAGTTGTTTCCAGACATGGGGTTCAAAATTGCAGGCCTAAAGGTTCGAGGGAAACAAGGCTTTGTTCTGCTTTCTGCCCTTATAATTCTGCCAACTACATGGTTGAGGAGTTTTAGTATCTTGTCCTATTTTTCTGCTGGAGGGGTCATGGCTTCTGTTATGGTGGTTGGTTGTGTTTTCTGGGCTGGTGCATTTGATGGTGTGGGGTTCCATGAAGGGGGCAAGCTTTTGAATGTGGGTGGCTTGCCTACTACTATAAGCTTGTTCACCTTCTGTTATTGTGGTCATGCAGTTTTCCCAACACTCTGCAATTCCATGAAAGATAGAAGCCAGTTCTCTAAGGTAAGAAATAGTACTCCACTACCCTATTTAGCAAATAGCAAGTAAGAAAGATTGAGAAATAGAACCATCTGATTTAATTTGTTTTCTCAAAGTTATAGATCAAAATTAAAAATAATTAAAATAATTGGTAGATTTTTTATATATATATAAATATATATATATATATATATATATAATTCGATAGTTACAACATTGGGAAGGAGAGATTTAAACATAGGACATTTTTATTGGAAGTACTAAGAGGTTTCCGTTTAATAATCTTACACTACTCAATAAATTTTTTTATTAAATTTGTATTTTGAAAAATCAACTAGTTGGAGTACATTTGCCTTTTATAAACTCCATGAGCAATTGTTATCTCATATAAAATGTTTAAATTTCATGTTTTTTCTTTTCTTTAAAAAAAATTATAAATAAAACATGAATTCATGGATTGTATAGTAAATACTAAATAGCATGATAGCATCCAATTAATATGAAATTTGGTGTGCATGTTAAGGAGAATGTGAACTTAAGATCTAGTGAAATATTTGAAATTATTAATTCAATAAAAGGACATTAAGTGGCGCAAATAGAAACACAGACTTGTATCAAGTGTTATAATAGTTTTTAACTTTTTAAAAAATAAATAGTTTACAAATCCAAACTTTGGATTACATTTTTTCATTTTTGTTGATATCCATACCAAGTTTCATGTTAATTGAATATTATTTACTATCTAATCCATAAACTCATGTTTTGTGTATAATTTTAAAATTAAAAAAACTTGAAATTTGAACATTTTAAGATGAGATAGTTATTGATCTTCATCTTGATCTTTTGCAAGCATGGAAGATAAAAAGAGATAATGGATTCATCATTCATCAAAATACTCTTTTAATAATGTCCTTGTATATATAAACCAAAACAACATCAGCAAAAAAGTCATTGTATCTCAGCTACTGAAAGGAAATTTCATTGAATATTCAGCAAAAAAAAGTACAATCATTGATTCCACTACAGGCTCTTTTAACGTTAAAATAAAAAGGTTGAAGATTGTAAAGCATTAACAGGTTCTTTTTCACTACTTTTGTCTCTTATTGCAGGTTTTGCTGGTCTGTTTTGTCACTAGCACCATCAACTATGGATCAATGGGCATCCTAGGCTACCTGATGTATGGAGAAAATTTGAACTCTCAAGTGACATTAAATCTTCCAATTAGAAAAATTAATACAAAAATAGCAATTTACACTACACTAGTGAATCCCCTTGCTAAGTATGCAGTTATAATAACTCCTATTGCTGATGCTATTGAATACAAATTTCCTTCTGGAAGCAGTCGATTAATTAGTGTCCTCATCAGAACAGCAATTGTGATCAGCACAGTAGTTGTGGCATTGACAGTACCATTTTTTGGCTACGTTATGGCATTTGTTGGTGCTTTTTTGAGTGTCACAGCCTCAATGTTGTTACCATGCCTATGTTACCTAAAGATTAACAAAACTGCCCGAAGTTTTGGGTTAGAGTTAATAATAATAGTGGGGATCTTAGTTATAGGCTCTTTTGTTGGTGTAGTGGGTACCTATACTTCTCTGAAACAAATTGTAAACCATCTCTGACGTTCAAGATGGCAACTTGAACTTGTGATTAATAAGATTAACTAATAAGTTTGATTCTTACCAGATGAAAATACAAGTTCTACCCAGTAAGCATATAAGTCGGCTCACAGAAGAATAAAAAAGACATGCAACACAAATTCAATTTTCTGTTGATGAAATAAGCAGCAAAAGTAATTGACAATTTCATATTTGCATATTTAGACCAAAAGAAATAATCAAAGCTATAATACTCCCCCACTAAGATACAAATTTCTTACTAACCACTGATGATGTTATCCCAAATGACTTGCACAGATGATGGTGATTCAGAGTTTTTTTCACTTTGCATCATGAAAATTTGCAATTAAATCTCTCTTCAAAGCTTAAAATGGGATAAAATTCTATAACAGGTAAAAAGAACCCTCTAAAGGTGAATGTTAAACTAATTGTCAGTACCAAATGAGCACTCCACTGGACTCAAGAAATCACCATTAAAACTAGGAAACTTGGCCTAAAGAATCAGCCAAATTCAAGCTCTTCTGGCACTCCATACCATACAAGTCTACGTTCATGTCATATCTGCATTCAAGTTGCTGTGTAGCATAATACACAGTCATGTGTAGCTGTGGCTAGGCTTAGACAGATATAAGTTTCTGCTGGGATCAGTACCAGGTTAAGCATAAAGTAGAAGAAATTCTGTCAAAGACTACACTAGCCATTATCAGACCTGCTACACGGTTTTGATTTAATTTTAATTGGCTGCATTCAATGCCCTAGAATCAAAGCTCGAACCCAGCCAATCACCACCTCAAAATGAAATAGTAGGAAAACAATTGAAATCAGTTCTTTTTTTAGCAAACTATGTGCAAATATCCCATCTGTACAAGGAAAAAATAGGCACAAAAAATATGTTATCTTTTAAAAGTATCAAAGAATATCCCTACCATATCTTTGTTAAAAACTGCTAATTAGTAAACAGCCGATGGAAGCCGTACATAGCCACTTGGCTTCCCCTATCTCAGCTTGAGTCTGGAACACAAAATAACGGCTTCGGATTTTAAACATTATCAGTTACACAGCTATGCATCACAAATTGCACGGTGTTCTTCTGCATGTAAATCAGAATTTCAAACAAATTGCAAAACAAGTTCTATACATACAGATATTATAAAAAATGATCTCTGGTCGATCAAATTATGTGGATGTCAAATGCCATTCAGGACAAAATTTGTTGTTAAGGGAAACAATAAATCAGAAAGCTCAAATTGAAATTTATGGTATTTTTCATTCACATTGTTCAGGGCAGAGATGTTTTCCTGCAAAATGGATACTAGATAGAATAGCAAACGTGTCTTTTACATATTTATGTTGGACTGTAATTTTCTCTTTGGATACAATATAGAATGAAAACTAGTGAGCATTGACTTATATAAATGGCAAAAAGTGGATTGTTAATAGATTTGATGTACATGCCTAAAGTACACAGTTCTTGATAGCCAACAGATCTATGGCACACAGCTTATTTAACAATAATGAACATTGTATAAGTTAAATATTAGTGACAAATGAGAACACAGATCCTGGTTTATTGTTAAATTGTGTAAGCTGAAATTCTAAATTTCTCATTTTACTTATGGAGTATTCACCATTCATTTTGAACTGATAGATGCTTGACAATCATTGCAAATTTCTGTTGTAGTAGCAGTATTAGTGAAGTGCAGATTGAGTGGGTTACCAATATTGTGGTGGAAATGAAAATTTTGAGGGTGGTTGTGTAGTCACATATTGCATGGGGCCACCACTCCAAGGTAAAGCACTAAGTTCAATGGTGACAACTGTGGATAATTTGAAATTTCTCACCTTTTGCAAAGAAGGGGAAAAAATTCTTCACATTTGATACCCTATAAGAAAAAAATTGATGTATACCTCTATTTCTATCTGGTACTTCTTATTGCTGAGTTACTTCATGTTGGTTCCCCATATGTTCTTCACGTTTTAGTTGACTTAATTGGATTCTTCTTTGCCGACACATACTTTTCTTCTCAGTTTCCACATTCACTGCCAAAGGAAAATGATGATGTCAATACACATATGGATCTAATCAAGGATGTGCATACAGGTATACAATGTAAAAGCAACCTAGAGATGAAACATGATAACTTTTATTTGTCCATATAAGAGCCACAATGGACTCAAGTTATTAATCATGTACTATTTATACCAATAACCAAATTTCAAAACTCCACCAATAAGAAAAGGAACTTAAATTATGGTTTTTAAGTTATTTAAAAATGAATGGACACCTGTGCTTCTTACACTAAAAAAATGAATGGACAAGTATGAGAGACAGAGAGTATGAAGATGTTATAGATCAGTTCTTTCCTTTCATCATCACACGACCAGAACATGTGAATTTCCTTAAGTCAGATATGCAAACTTTTCAATTAATAGTTAATTCATTATTCAATGACTTCAATGTGATACATATAGGCTGACATTACATGCATTCAAGCACTAGATGTGAGCTTGATTATGTCTCATCACACTAGAAAGATCCAATTAGTTGCAACAGATCATATATGTCCCATGACTCAGCAATATAATTTTCTTTGGCTAATTTATTAATTAATTGAGGAGTGGATGAAAAGCAATAGAAATTAATTGGATCTCCAAAATAAATGACAAACATATCTTTTACTAACACTATAGAGAAAAGTGTCCATTCGTCAACAAGTATAACCTTTGTGACTCAAAGAATTAGCAGCTAGCTGAGATTTATGAACCATTTTCATTGGTCTACCATCCAGCTCTGCAGGACAGGCTTTATCATTTAGTACACAATTATTGAAGTCTTTATGCATATTCTTTAATGCCATTTTTTCATCAATTTGTTGTGATCTTTGTTGATATTCAGGCATACAGCAATATTCCCTCAATGGCATTGCTAAAATGGGAAAGAGTAAACTTGTTCCCCCATTGTGCATCTGGCCCCATTGTTGGTTGACCATATGTTGTCCCTGCATTTTTGTTGCACTGAGGTAGGTTTCTGTCATTTCATTATTCCATGCAAATGTTCCTAGCAGCTCTTGCTGGCATGCAACTAGATTTTGCTCCCTTGGCATCATTGACATGTATGACAGGCAATGTGGATCTACTAGACCAGTCAGTCCAACCTCGGTTTTCTTCAAGGCATGCATTTTTTCCCGCACTGAAGAATCTATATGTTCTGTCCTCAATTGTCCCCTTCGTTTGCTAATTTTTAATGCTCTAAGATGCCGTGCAAGACGTTGTTGTTCCTTAAGTTGTCCAAGGTCACTACTAACTCCCACAAACCTGTGACTTCTACACGCTAGTGTTCTGTTATTTATTTCTTTTTGATGTCCAATTATATATGACTGTTTACTAGTGTTTTGCATTTTCTGACACCATCTTCTATCTGCCACAGATCATAGATGCCAAATAAAATACAGTGTCAGCAACTATAGTCTATGAAAAGCAGATTCTCCAATCACTAGCAGAACAAAGAGTACAAAAAACATTGGTAGGTACAAGTCACAGAGCACCAATTAGCCATGTGAACTTTGAAAAATATAGCATATACGCTTAATGTGATTAGATTGAGGGCAAGCCAACCGGGTTTTGAGGATTCCCCAAACTCACATGGAAGTAACTAATTACACTAACACATACCAGCAGCAGGTTGATTGATTCTCATATTTATATGGCGTTCATCCACACCATTTTCCTTTGGGAGATTGCAATCTGCAACTAAATCCAAGAAAACAAAAGCCAAAAGGATAATTCAGAATCTACAGCATCTGAGAACATAAAAATGTCACATTGCAATAAATAAAATAACACATCACCCTTTTGATAGGGGTCACCTGTTTGACCTTGTACAGCAGGAACTCTTCCTAGATTCTGCTCACCTGGTTCTGGTCACAACCCGTTAATAAGATTGTATCAGCTGCATATAGAAAATATGAAAGATGTTGTTTACTTTGCAATTTCAGATGTTTACTTGGTAAATGTCTAGAACGAGCTAGACGCCGGATTTGGCTTAAGCGAGGTGTTCTGCCTTGTAAATGATCATCAGTGTACTCCCCATTATTATCTTGCACCAAGAAATGACTTTTAGATCGAGCTTGTCGCCGAATTTGACTTAGGCGAGGTATTTTGGCCTGGCAACAGATTCCATCCTGTTCAGCTCCTACATTAGCACTTGCAAGAAGTCCATCATTTTGTGTCCCTATATATTTCTGATCTGAAAACATGACAGTTTGAACATTATTGTAAAAACAAGCATGTTATAGAAGACCGTTACAAGCAAATTAAATGGGCACAATATCACAGACCAGTAGAAGTTGCATTGCTAAGATTTTCTTCTGACTTTTGAGCATTTGGATCAGTACATAATCCTGATTAAATCACAATGAACATGACATTAGCTACTATTCAGCACTTTATTTCAATAAAACAAACTATTAATTCTCACAGCCTCAACCTTCACTATTTTCATCATTTCTGTGTTCCTCATGGAAGCAAACTTCAGATTCTGACAGTAATTCAGCTGACCGTGCAAGTATCAGAAGATGATCAAAGCCCCCGTCATGGTCCTTTCCCTTACTTACTTGCCCTTCACCTAATTGCCTATCCCCATTTTGGTGACATTTCTTCTGCTCCCCCATCCTATCTAATAGTGGTTTGGGCATAGATGGCTCAAGCTCTTCATTGTACTGAACACGTTTTGCCCGTATAGCAGCACGCCTTTGACGTGCAGCAGCATGCCATTGTTTCTTCAGTAATTCCCACTTCACATCACATGCCTGTTGCCAAACAGTTTCACTGGTCATTCCAATGTGTTCATCAAGAAATTTCGAACCATTTTGATAGGAAGCGTTCTGTATCTATTCACTATGTTTAGTGGTCATCTTCAATTTGATTTTAGCAAAGAAAATAAAAGGTTGTGTCTTTAGTAAGCAATCCTTCACCTTTTGTTTATTAAGCAAAGAGAAGAAAGATGATCAGAATTTACTAAGAACACAGCAAATTATTTTCGAAATGACCCGTCATCCCCTTTGAACAAACATATGCCTCACCACCATTTTGTGAAACATTACACAAATGAAGCATAAATCACATTCACAGAAAACGGGCAAGACACTTAAAAAAATAAAAATAGTACTCCACTATTACTTCGCAAATTTCCGGTTATTGGTATTTTTTTTTTTAGACTTTCCACATCTCTATCAAGATTCAAGCAATTCCAGAACCTATTGTGCTATCAACGGGAGTATGAGAGCACCCATTGAAAATAAAACTACTAACATATAGAGTGACTGAGTGAGCCTTGTGTGGCATGGTAAAATAGTAGACTGGTGATTTTTTATTATTATTATTTGATAATTAATTAAATTTCTTTAAAAAAAAAAATCAAAGAAAGGTGCTACCCAAGTACACAGATGTATACCACAGGAAACCAGACTAGTTATTTATTGTCAAAAGTATAAGGCCCCAGTCGGTGTCCTTTCCGTTACTTACTTGCCCTTCATCTAATGGCCTATCCCCATTTTGGTGAAATTTCTTCTGCTCCCCGCTCCTATTTAACCGAGTATTGCACAGGGACTGCTCATGATCTTCATTGTACAGAACACGTTTTGCCCGTATAGCAGCACGCCTTTGACGTGCGGCAGCATGCCATTGTTTCTTTAATAAGTCCCACTGCACATCATGAGCCTGTTGCCAAGCAGTTTAACTGGTCATTCCAATGTGTTCATAAATAAAAAAATTCAACCCATTTTGTTGGGAAACACTTTCAATCTCTTCACTATTTTTAATGTTCATCTTCAATTTGTTTCAGAAAATAAAATAAACGCTTTTTGTTTATCAAGCAAAGAAAAGATAAAAGGATAATCAGAATTTACAGCAAACACAGCAATCTAGTTTTAAAATGATCCATTGGCATACACTTTGAACAAACATGCCTTACCATTTTGTAAACATTAAAGAAACAAAGAATAGTCACATTCACACAAAATGCAAAAGATACCTTTTAAAAAAGAACAAAAACAATGGAGGTATTTAAAGAGCATGATTTGTATATCACAGGTATTTTTGTTTGAGCAAAATCTCCAAAACTCAAGTCCTTGAATAGTTAAATTTATATCTAGCTATTCATACTTGCAATGCCAAAACCTACTATGGTATGAATGGGAAGATGATAGCACCCATTGAAAATTAGTATACTAATAACATATAGAGTGACTGAGTAACCTTTATGTGGTATGGTAAAATAGTACAAACTAGCGTGCAACAACAACAACAACAAAGCCTTAGTCTCAAAATTTTTGGGCTTGACTATAAACCTCGATTGATTAGTCATGATTGGCTACATGTATTTTTTTATTCTTTATTGAAAAAAAAAACTATAAGAGAAATAAAAAATAAATCTATTTAGAAAGTTTTAGAGAAATAAAGAATAATAAAACATAGAAGTTGGACTTACCAGAAAGTACATCATATTTTGCTAGTGTTATGAAAGTATGAAAGAGACACGAAGAGGACTATAAATGTTTATACTGTGTTTAGGAACCCTAATCGGAGATTCCAAGGAATACAAAAAGTCCAAGGTGGGGTACACCGCATGTGTCTCTTTAAGTTTTTGTTTCTTTAAGGATTTTTTTTTTATATATAAATTAAATTCTTTGGAATTTTTTGCGTTACATAAAATAAGGTTGTTGTGCTGCTGCAACACGTGGCAACATGGGACTGTTGGGTTTCTATTTGATAACAAAATAGCAATTTGGATATGTTTGGGGTGATTCAATTTAATTTTATTGGTTAAATTAAAATTAACCATTTGATTTTGACTTATTTTTTGCAGGTTATAGTTAGCTAAATTGATGAGGTCTTTTATTGTGGAGTAAACAAGTGTGAGGTTTGAATTCTAGCTTATGATGATAAAGAGTAATTATTATTGTGCTATAAAGAAAAATATTAAATCATTTTTAATTCAAAAATTTTAATTTTAATTTTCCCTACTTTCTAAAATAAGATTGGTGGATTTATTTAATTATTTGACACCATTGACACCATTAATTGAACAAAGGTAGATGAAAAGATTACATTGGAAATGAATGAAAGTTAAATAATTTAAATGAGTAAAAAAATGAAACTTGAAGATTTGAATTGAAAATATGTCAAAGTTAGAAATTATAATTTGCAATTTAGTCTATTTTACATAGTTTAACACCTTAATTAAACCAATTGTGCGAATTAACACCCAGGGTTGATTGTTGTTTTGGTCATTATAGGTTGATTGAATATTTTGTATATTTACAAATGGTTAAGAGGGGGGGGGGGAAGTATCTTATGCCTAAATTGTTAACCGCCTCTCATTTATCTATGGATAGTGGGAGTGATGTTTTGGATTCCAGACTCATTGATTATTATTATTATTATTTTTAACATGAGCCCTTTTTTCCTTTTTTTGAATGGTATAAAACTTAATAGAGTTATGTAGTTAAATGATATTATTTCTTCTCATTTATGAGGATAATCATGATTTCAAATTATGTTGTAACACCAATAATTTTATAGTTCAATGACATTACTTCTTCTCATTTGTGAGGATAATCATGATTCAAATTCTGCTACCCATAGCCAAAGGCCTTGTAGCTGAATTGGCACCTCCTCATGTACAAAGTGTTTGGGAGTCTAGGAGGGAAAGGGTTTGAGCTGCGGCATGCGGGGTTAGTAGCATGTTGTAATTATTTTTCAAAAAAAAAAAAAAAAAAAAATTCTGCCACCCATATCAAATCATCTATATATATATATATAATACCGAAACCTTTAGAGCTCCCACAATTTTCCACGTCATCATTATTTTTTTCTTTTTATTTTAAATTTTATATCTTATATATTTATTATTTAAATAACAAAAATAATTCATACTAAAACGGTGAAACCCCCAACTCTATTTTATAACCCTAAACTCAAAACCCTGAAGGGAGCCATTGTCTTTGATCTGAAGATTGACACTAATGAGACTGAGGTTGAAGGAGATTTTGCGGTGGTTATCAATTTCATTAACTCTGAAGGTTGTCGCCTTTCGGGTTGTGTTCATGTGATTAAAGACTCTCAGGTAGAAGTAAATTAAAGATATTAATTTTATCTCATTTTCCAGTGTTAGACGCAATGGTATTAATCCTAAGGACATGTCTCTTTTTGTAATCTGTGACAAAGTTTTGATTCAATAATATCACAGTCTTCATTCTCAAAAAAAGAAAAAAAAACAAAAAAAACTCAAAACCCAGAATACCCACACGTATAAATCTTTGGTTTTCAATGCGTGATTTTCTCTACACCAGTCTCTATCTCAACGATCAAGAAACCATCACTGGTCGTAGCTTCCACCGTTGCCGACCTTTGCTTTCCAATGTAATGATTTTGGTAGTGTTCTTCGAGGTAAGCTTTCTTTTTCTCTTTATTTATTTTTTGATAGTGCAGGGGTTATAAAGGTATTATAAGAAAGAATTAATATATGAAGAACTATTATTATTATATTTTTTTGGATATTGTTGGAAGTTTTTCAAATCTTTTTTTTGAAAAGGGAAATGAATTTCATTAAATCTTAAGCAAATCCAGATACAACGCATCAAGTGCAGGAGGAGGGGATTCCTCCAACCAAACAATCTCGTCAACTAACCCATAAGCAAACTGCGCCAAGCAATGAGCCACACCATTAGCTGTACGGCCCACCCACCCAACAGACACAACACGTAGACCAGCACACAAATGCTTTATATCTTCATACAAGTGCCCCAAACGTGACCCGTTAGGCCTTGAACGTAATATAGTCTGCATTACAGAGACATTATCACCTTCTACAAGCAGCTCGGTGAAGCCCGCATCCACGGCGAACTCCAAGGCTTTGCGGCAAGCCAGTACCTCAGCCTCCTCACTACCCGAAACTGGTGGTCCTCTCGCTGCCATGGCAGCCATCACTTCTCCTGCACCGAAACCTGACGCATTTAATTCCTCGAAAATGGATGCATCAAAGTTTAATTTAAACCCATTTCTTGGCGGTGGCCTCCAATGAACTTCTCTGTCAACCTGTCTTCGAACAGCCAAGTGTTGTTGGGCTTCTTTAAATTCTTCCAAGAGGTCAGTTGCTCTCTTGTTCAGCCGAGACGGGTCCTGCATGCTCCCCCCATGGGTAATTGTATTCCGTTGATTCCAAATCAACCAAGCCTGGACGAAGAAAAGCTCGAGCTCCTCGGTAGTTAATTTCTCCATTAGCTTCTCCACAAGTTGCAGCACATCAAGCTGTTCTCCCACACTTTTCTGCAACCGTCTCGCACACCCCGCCCACACGTCCTGAGCCACACTACACTCCCACACTGCATGGATTGCAGTTTCCGGATCTCTTGTGCATAGCATGCAAGTGCCATCGTCAATAATTAATCTTCGAGCAAGCTTCTCACGAGTGGGCAGAATGTCATGGCAAGCTCGCCATGCAAAAATCCGGACCTTATTTGGTATGTGAAGATTCCATATCTTGCCCTACACCGTGCTGCACCCCACCGACGAAGAACTACCTCCATTTACATCATTTTCCCGCTTGAGCTCTCTAGCCAAATGGTACCCTGTTTTGACAGAAAATTCCCCCTCTGTTGAGTGCAACCAAAACAGAGTATCATTAGTTTGTCGACGGCTTTGTGGAATTCGAAGTATAGCATCCGCATCTTCATGGTGAAACCTTCTCTCAATTAGGTCCCTATCCCACACCTTGAGTGACCAATCAAATAGCTCCGAAACACGCCATTCCCATTCTTCATCCTCCGGTGGATGCAACACCCTATTAGTGGGATGATTCGGAATCCATTTGTCTTTAAGTACCCGGATTCCAGAACCATCACCCACCCTCCAACAACTGCCTTTCTTCAGAATCGGTTGAGCCGCCATAATGCTCTTACACACATAAGAGCTATTAGGCACATCCCCTGCCTCCAAAAAATTACACCTCGGGAAATACTTCATTTTGAAACACCTGTAAAACAGAGTATCCCTTTCCTTCAGCAACCTCCATCCCTGCTTGGCCAACATCGCCAGATTGAAACAACGAATATCCCTAAAGTCCATACCACCCTCCTTCTTTGGTTTAGATAGTGATTCCCAACTCTTCCAATGAATCTTCCTCTCATTTCCCACCTGCCCCCACCAAAACCTTGCACACATGGCATTAAGCTCATCACAAAGCTTCACAGGAAGTTGGAAGTTTTTCAAATCTTAATTTATGAAGTATGAGTAATATCTAAAGCATAAGTTCAGCCATTGTTCTCCCTCAGAAAAAGAAAAAAAGAAAAATCAGCAATTGTGCAAGTTAACTCTAATCGTTATATAAATATATATATATATATTTATATATATATATATAAGTATATAAAGCAACCTACTAAACAAAAAATTTTGGTCTGCTTTTACGTATCTCATAATTTATTTAGTTAGTTTGTAGCATTTACATTATAGAATAATAACTACTACTTATGTGTGTATTGCTCACACAAAATAATCTATGCTTTTGATAGTTTTGTGTTGAAGTTGGAAAAGCTGGTGTGTATTAGTTCCCATTTTATGAAGTGGTGGACCTAGATTTGGTTTGTTATCCATTTATGCTTTTGACAATATTTGATTGATAAAAATTGTGGTTATTTAATTTTTCTATATTATTGTTTTAGCTCTTACCAAATTATCAAATAGTCATAATACAGTTGTAGGATAACTTATGTCCCTTAAATTTATGATTTGATTCCCTACAATATTTTTTTGGTTAATTGATATTGGTCTTACTTTACAAGAATCTAAAAATCTTGATACTAGGATTTGTGGTAAGTTCAACTTTAAGTGGAAGTTCAGTGTAATATATGTATTCTTGCATGATCAATTTCTTGCAGTTATTGTTGTGTGCTTATATTGCATCTTTTGATATGAAATTGTTGTTTATTTTTGTGTGCCACTTTCTATTTTGGTGAGCCTCTTACATATTTTCAAAAGAATGAATGCATCATTGAAGCAAATATTATGCTCTTCCAAGCATATAAATTCCTTTATAAAAATGTTGTCCTTAGTGTAGTCATCATAATCTCTCTCTAAATGTAATTCTTATATAATTATATTTGATGATCAAAGTGTATTCTCAACTGGTATTGTGAGGTGAAGTTTGTATTTTTTTTTTTTAATGAACTTTTATATATAATTTGAATTACTTATTATCATTCATTTTTAAGTCACTATCTCTTCAAGCAAAATATATTTTTCTTATTAAATTATATCGTGCATCGCACGGGTTAGTATTATATATAAATATATATATAATTAAAAAAATATAATTATTTTTTAATCTTAATTCTAACGTAAGTCTCGCAAAAAGTCAATAACTTCATTTTTATATTATATATAGATAATAATAATGATGTGGCAAGCTTTGAGAATATGAGAATGCAATTTGTAGATCTACTATCAAGATAATATATATTAGATTGGTAATAGATATTAGATTTAATTGCAATTGAGTATTATGTGAAGTCATCACCATAGAATAGCCCACGCTGGGATGTATTGTGTGAAACCAATGATATGAAAGAAAAAGAATTTTTCTAAACCATTAAAGTGAACAAAAAATTACTTATTTTCATTCATTTTCAAGTTATACATTTTTTTTTAAAGTCAAGTCATAGAACTTTAAGCAAAATAAATACTTTTAATTTTTATTTAACTATCCCGTGCATCGCACGAGTTAGTGACTAGTCTATATTAAAAGCTGAAGTATAGTATTTATTATTGCTATGTTCATATTGCGCCACCTCTCCGCCATGTTATTGACTGCATAATCATTCTTTTTCTTATTTAATTTTTATTCCTAAATTTTGTTAACAATATTAAAATATATAAATATTTTTTTGAAAATATATTAAATATATAAATAGATTGACTTTACACATTCATCTTAGGTGGTTTTAACTTTACATTTACACATTCATTTACTTTAATTTAGATGTTTATAACTAAGCAATAAATCAATGAGGAATCTAAAACCAAAAACAATGTCTATACATATCTATCTATACTATTATATAATAATGGAAGCTTTAAAATAAATTTTACAAAGCTCTTTTTGTGCCATGTCATTAGTTGCCTTTTTTTATTTTTTATTTTTTTGCAAATTTTACTTTGTTTAACCTCTCATCTTCTTCGATCATTGTCTTCTAAGTTTAATTTTTCATTTTCTCCAATCATGGTTTCTTAAAATTTTCATTTGATTTCCTTTATAAATTTTTAAATTTCCCCCTTTATATCTTCATAAGTTCTACAATTTCACTTTTTTGAACCTTTCATCTTCATGAATTATATGGTTTCACTTTTTTGAACCTTTCATCTACTTCCACCCTTACTCTTCAAACTTGATTTTCTTATAAAATTCTTTTACTTCATTTCCACCTCGCTCCCCTGTTCATTCCAAGTTGTTCACTGCAAAAAGGTCAATACTCTCTCTCTCTCTCTCTCCAAATTTGTCTCTTTTGATTTTTATTTATTTATTATTTTAACAACTTTTTTTCCCGCTAATAGTTCTTTTTGTTATTGTTGATTTAGGGTCTGTTTGGATACCACTTATTTTGCTAAAATTGAAAACTTAATACTAAAAGTACTGTAGATAAAGATAAAAGTTAGTTGAAATAATATAGTGGGGCCCATGAATAGTAGCAAAAATAAGCTGAATAATGAAATAATAGGGGTATAATAGGAACATTAGTAAATTAATGACTTTTATTTTTAAAAACAGGACAATATTTTGGGACATCTCAAAATAGAATAGAGGACAAAAAAAGTGGGACGGAGGGAGTAATTTTCATTGCTTCCCAAACGCACACTTAATTGTCACTTCACATTTGTTTCTCTTTTTGGAAAATTTGTATCAACTTTTATGCATATTTAGGTATTTAGTATTCCAATTCCTGATCAATTTTTTTTTCCTTTTTTATTTTTTTAGTGATCCATTTATATGTTAAACTATGAGACTTTACTAAGTTTTGTTTATTTTTTAATCATTTTGGGTGAACAAAATTGTAGTTTTTGAAGAGAAAGTACTCTTAATAATTGTATTAGAAATACTCTATAGTGCCACTCATTTAGATAAAAGTAAAGGTTAATCAAATGGAAATAATTGGATTAGTGACATATTTTAGCTTTCGCAAATGTATTTTCATTATTATTTTTGTTGTTGTTGTTGTTGTTGTTATTAATTATTATAATGATGCACATAGAAACTTAATTATGAGATTTTGCTAATAATTGTTTATTTTATATCTTTTTGGGTGGTCAAATTTGCAGTTTTTGCAGAAAAAATAATCTTAATAGATTATATATATAACAAATTGTTTTCCTAATCGATCAAATTAATTATTGTTAAGCAATGAGTGATATGACATTTTGAAAAGTGATGATTGAAAAGACATTTAGTTTTTTTGCAAAGTATCTTCATATAGGTATGTTTTGATTCAATATATTTGTATGGATGTATTGAGATAAGTAATATATTCAAGAAGAGAGATCATGCTTATACTTTGTATACTTCAAAAGGGATAGATTGGTTTGGAATTTAAGATAATATTAAAGTAAGGTGCTACAAGTTGAAATTTTTTAATGGTGGGAAAAAGCTATTTTTCTCATTTTTTCTAAATGTTATAATTGAAAAATTTTAATCCACACTATATACTATCACTAGCAAATTGGCTCATACTATGAATAGATGAAAATCTTAATATAAAATAAAGTAAAAATATATATATAATTTTTTATATATAGCAAACACAAAATTCATTACTTAAAAAAAAAAAAAAAAAACGCTTGCCCTTTGTTTGTGTGGTAAAAAGTTATATAAAAAAGAAAATAAAATTCTCTTATGATGAAAATGTTTTGTTACAAATTATTAATCCTACTATATAATTTTATGAATTTTTTTTAAATAAATTATATATTACATTTCATTTCAAAATAATCAGATATTCCCGCACGATGCGCAAGGTCACCCCTAGTAATAAAAAACAAAACTAAAGTCTCATGCACTATTCTTCTTATTTGTTCACTTTCTTTTTTTTTCCAACCTTGATATATAACTTAATTTTTTTTTTTTTAATTTGATAGTTAAAGATTTATAGTTAAGGATGTGGGAATTTTTAACCATCAATGTTTCTATTGAAAATATCAGAAAGTGTTAACTAGTTGAGTTATTAAGCTCTTGGATTGATTTTAAGTACAAAGCGAGGAACTAATGTATACCAAATGCAACAGATGGCCAATGATTTAGCCATATAGGATTTGAACATCCCGGTTGGTTTTGTAGATGGATTATGTTAACGGGATGCCTTTAAGACAATTATTAATAAATTATTTTAAAAAAAATTGACATCACTTAAATGAGAAATATAAAAAATTATCAAAAAAATTAATTTATTTTTCTAAACCCAAAAAATTTTTCTACAAATAATTCATAAACTAATACCCACATCCATTCACTTTTTCCCCTTGTGGATAAGGTCCCCAAGTCACAACCAGAAAAGCAATAATCACATGGACGTGATTACTATGTGGATGCAATCTTTAGAAAAAAATGGCAGCTAGTGCTCTCCAAATCAGCCCATTTTCTTCTCCTCCAAAACCCAACACTACCTCTCCTCTGTCTCTCTTACCCCAATGCACTTCTCTCAGAGAGCTCAAGCAAATCCAAGCCTTTACCATCAAAACCCACCTCCAAAATGACATCAATGTCCTCACCAAGCTCATCAGTTTCTGTACTCTCAATCCTAGTGCTACCCTTATGGACCATGCCCACCAACTGTTCAACCAAATTCCCCAACCAGACATTGTGGTCTTCAACAACATGGCCCGGGGATACTCCCGCTCCAATGCCCCTCTTCGGGCCATTGTACTCTTTTCTGATATCCTATGCTCTGGCATTATCCCTGATGACTATACCTTCCCTTCTCTTCTCAAGGCATGTGCAAGCTCTAAGGCATTGCAAGAAGGTAAACAATTGCATTGCCTTGCTACCAAACTTGGTCTCAACCATAACATATATGTATGTCCCACATTGATAAATATGTATACTGAGTGCAGTGATGTGAACGCAGCTCGCCGCGTCTTTGATAAGATAGTTGAGCCTTGTGTTGTTTGCTACAATGCAATAATCACGGGATATGCTCGAAGTAGTCGGCCCAATGAAGCATTGTCATTGTTTCGTGAATTGCAAGCGATTAATCTCATGCCTACTGATGTAACACTGCTTAGCGTACTTTCATCTTGTGCTTTGTTAGGAGCATTAGACTTAGGGAGGTGGATACATGAGTATGTGAAGATACATGGTTTTGATAAATATGTAAAGGTCAACACTGCTCTTATAGATATGTATGCAAAGTGTGGTAGCTTGGATGATGCAGTGTCTGTCTTTGAGAACATGTCTGTAAGAGATACACAGGCTTGGTCAGCCATGGTTATGGCATATGCAACTCATAGGCATGGTTCCAAAGCCATATCACTGTTTGAAGAAATGAAGAGGGTGAGAGTGCGACCTGATGAAATTACATTTTTGGGTATTTTATATGCTTGCAGCCACACTGGCTTAGTAAGGGAAGGTTGTGAGTATTTCTACAGCATGAGTGACAAGTATGGGATTATTCCGGGTATCAAGCACTATGGATGTATGGTGGATTTGCTAAGTCGAGCTGGTCGCTTAGATGAGGCTTATAAGTTCATCGATGCATTACCAATCAAACCCACTCCCATACTTTGGCGAACCTTGTTATCTGCTTGTAGCAGCCACGGCAATGTAGAATTGGCAAAGCGAGTGATTGGACGAATTTTTGAACTAGATGACTCTCATGGAGGAGACTATGTGATCTTATCGAACTTGTGCGCAAGGACTGGGAGATGGGAAGATGTGAATTATTTGAGGAAACTGATGAAAGACAAGGGGGTGGTGAAAGTACCTGGGTGTAGTTCAGTGGAGGTGAACAATGTCGTGCATGAATTCTTCTCTGGGGAGGGAGTGCAATCTGTTTCTGCAGACTTGCACCGGGCACTTGACAAGTTAGTCAAGGAATTGAAGTTGGTAGGGTATGTTCCTGATATTTCTTTAGTTTGTCATGCAGACATGGAAGTTGAGGACAAAGAAATTGCTCTAAGATATCATAGTGAGAAATTGGCTATTGCTTTTGGGCTTCTAAACTCTCCCCCTGGTACAAAAATTCGGGTGGTGAAGAATCTACGGGTCTGTGGGGATTGCCATTCTGCTGCTAAACTTATATCATTGATTTTTGATAGGGAGATAGTTCTTAGAGATGTCCAACGATTCCATCATTTTAAAGATGGGAAGTGCTCTTGTGGAGACTACTGGTAGTAGAATTTGTTCAGCCAAAAAATTATGTTTATCATTACAGGGATATCTACTGGCTTTAACTTTTAGAATATTCTCTGTCGCATTTAGTGGAAGGTTTGTTCCGGTCAGATTACATTTGCATCTAGCATCTCCACATATTTGACATACTCCAGTGATTTTCATGTAATGTGAGAGCTGGGAAGAGCAAACACAACTGGTTCCATGTTCAGGCTCGTAGACATCCACTTGGGTTCATCATTGGTGTATTTGTAATACTGATGTCTAAAGTTACTGACATGAAGCTGGTGTGGATCATTTTAACTTGCTAGATTTATATAATTCATTACTCATTGTTGATTATGACTTGTACAATTTTCTGTATATTTTAGAGATATAAAGTAATAGTTGTATAGAGAAAATGCTATGTAATATGGCCACCTTAACTGGGTTTATGCAAATGTATGATGCAAGATTGTGCATCTTTGGAATCTATTTGTACAAATAAATTGGTTCCAAAGAGTGGAATAAAGCCTTTTGTTGATTTGTACAGATAAAAAATTGGTTCCAAAAAGTGGCCTAAAGCCTTTTGTAATTTAGGAAAATCAATTACTTTTAAACGCAAAGCAAAGGAAAATGATGTGACAGAAGTTGTTCTTGCTCTCAATGAGGACATTTTACTGGTCTTAGTGTCTTTTTGTTGCTATTTTTTGTGCTTGGTTTTCTGTAACTCTTTATGTTGCAAGGAAAAAGAAGTCAAAGTTAGTCGTTTCAATATGATAAGTAAATAATAATTTAAAAAAAAAAAAAAATTTCACAAAAATACAGACAAAACCAATGAAGTTGTGGAAAAAAGTCAATAATTTTGTCCCAACTCGTCCCAAACTCCCAACGTGAAAGGCTAATCCAGTGAATTTGTTTCGCACAACACAAGTAATAAATTAATAGCAATAGCAGTAAGTATACGCTGCACCAAATATTTTGTCCACACTTACGTTTTTGCCTATAAGTACTGCCATTCACACCATGACACCACCCAAAGTCCAAAAACAAATCCCACAACTCACTGACACACACAAAGATGAAACCAATTGTGCAATCTTCATCAAGCTTTTATTAGTACAATGCCTAGCAATTGGTTGTGTTTCACAGAGTTTAGAATTCTTCTATCTTGTACAACAGGTGAGTGGGATTATTTAAGAGAGAGATCATCCTTTTGAACGCTAACTACTCTTATTTGTTGTTGTCATAACATCGCAGCTTTGTTCTTGATTTCAGCACTCTAAATCTCTAATGATGTCTGTGACACAAAGCAAAGTTGTTGCTATCCAACAACAAGAAAACCCAAAACAAACTTCGGCATTCATGGGCCTTGGCCTAATTACAATGATGGCTCATACCCGTCCAACTACAATCCTAACAACTCTTTCGATTAATCCAAGGGACCAATTTCTTATTAGAAAAATGTTAAAGTTGTTATCAATTTTACCATATATAAAACTTATAAAATAACTTGATAATAAATGTAATTGGAGCTACATCCACAACTTGAGCACTTAAATTTCTAAAGTTTATATATTAAATTCTGTAGCAATTGTAGCATCATTCATCATTCATTTTATTACACATAAGTACGTAGCTTCCATTCCATCGCTAATAAAGTTCATTGTATATCATTCTATAGATTTCAGACCTAATTAGCAGAATGCAAGTAAGTTGACCAACACTGGCTTGCCCAAGCGGCAATGGTTCCTCATTTTGATCACAAGAATGGGAGAAACATGGGACTTGCTCCGAGTCCATCCTTTACTAGCATGGATACTTTCAAACACCTCTAAACCACAAAGACAAAGTAGACCTCCTCCAAATTCTTGAAAGTGCAGGTAACTCTTCATCTCTTTAGTAACTTGAAATTGATTGTTCCAGCTTAATTTCTTAAACCTTCTCTTTGTTTTTTAATTTCCACTATAACATTGAGTGGGGGAAAAAAATGTTACCAGGATCCAACCTAATGGGAGTTCTTACAGCTTAAGTAGCATAAGTCATAATATAAAAGGAGCAATTAGGCATGCTCCTGGGATAGAATGCAATGTTGATGCATCAAGGAATAACCGGCTCTATCTTCGCGTAGAAACTTTTGGGTCACAACTCATCAAATGTCCCGTGCTACCAAAAGGGGTATATGCCTCCAATATTAATTTCCCTACCTTCTAAATATAATAAGAGGAAGAAAGTGGAATGTCTCTCTTAAACATCGTTTGCTAATAGTGTATTGGATATTTCGATTGTGGTCCTACCTAATTACCAATCATTTATATTCTCTTGTGGCATAATATAATCTATGGAAAATAATAATAGGGCAAATTACAACTTACCCACCTGTGGTTTGGCCAAAATTTAAGTTGCCTACCTGTGGTTTAAAATTTTGCACTTTACCCACCTGAGGTCTGCTCTGTTAAGGGTCCATTACCCACCTATGACTTTCTCCGTTACAAACATAAAAAACATAACAAAATTTTAAAAAATAAGATCAAAAGGTGGCTTTTTGAAATTTAGAAGCTTGCTCAAGAATTTCAATAGAACACATAAATTGGCATTTTAGACTTGTAAGATGATGTTTTATTCTCTCTCTATCATCTATTCATATCAATTTGTACCAACAGGACATTTCTATCTTGCCATTTGTCACCGGACCCACCACCATAGGCAGTTCTTCCTCGTCAATTTCACTTTGAAGTGCTTTTGTATTCTCTAATCTAAACAAAGCCCCTGACCTCAAGCTTTCCCTCTCTATCTATGATTTCTGTTTCATCGATCTGGCATTCGAAGGTTTAACGGTTGCGCATGAAGGTTTGAGTTGTTGAAGATGTGCTATGTGAAGATCTTTGGGTGTTCTAATTTTGAATAATAATTTATGGTACAAAACACACACATATAATAAAAAAATCTGATGTTGTTCTGTTCACAACATTGTAGCTCAAATCTTCAAAAATATTTCATCTTTCTTTCATCTGTTTTTGGGAAAGAGAAACATAGAGAGTTCAAAGATATACGGATACCCATCACATTTACAACTCACAAGACCCCTCACCCACCACCAAACCAGAAATATATAGTTCAATATTCTTCACATTCACTAGCTGTGAAGAACCCGTTAACCAACCAAAAGCCAAGCCATCCATAAATGCTGTTCAGTTCACAATGCTACTGCTGTCTGCTAAGTAAATTTAGAACTCACTTTCACTTTTTCTTTTTCTTTTCGTTTGACTAGATGATGTAAAAAGCTTGGATTTTTCTTGTGGGCTTGTTGACAGAAAAAATGGACAGTACTGGGAATTTTGTAGTGGGTTTGTTGTTTTGTTGATAGAAAAGATTGAAGGAGGAAGGAACATAGAGGTGGAGTTGGGGTTTCATGTTTTAGGTTTCTTGTTCTTCACTAATTTCGTCCAATTTTCCATTTATTATCTCTCATTAGTGATTATTCTTTGTGTTTGGCTAATTTTGTTGTGTCGTTGTTCTAATTTGTATGCAAGATTAGTGGATTTTAGATATGTATAATTGTTTGTGGAGAGTGTTAGCAAGAGCTCAGTTGGATAATTTTTGTGTTCTAAAGTTCTTGAGCAAGTTTCTAAATTTTTAAAAAGCCACCTTTTGATCTTATTTTTTAAAATTTTGTTATGTTTTTTAAGTTTGTAACGGAGAAAGCCCATAGGTGGGTAACAAACCTCTAACGGAGCAAACTTCAGGTGGGCAAAGTGCTAAATTCTAAACCACAGGTAGGCAACTTAAATTTTGGCCAAACCACAGGTGGGTAAATTGTAATTTGCCCATAATAATATCTATTATGTACACCTTTACATTGAAGAAAAATAAAATTTTCATTATAGAAATGAAGTCTCTGAATCTTGATTCATATTCTGTGGGTTACTATCAATGACTTTATATTGAATGAGGTTCTTTGCATTTTTATTAAAATTTCTCTAAGAATCTTTGTTAAAAAGAAAATCCTAACTGGCCAATCGTTATGACCTTTGGGAGCATGATACAAAATTACCGAGAATGTTTGACCATGGAATAGAAATAAGAAACCAAGCCAACAAAAACTTAGGCAAACACGTCCAAAAAAAAAAAAAACATTTATGCAAAAAAGTTCATTCTATTACTTTAATTTAGTAGCTTTCCTTCTTTGTCATTTGAGTTACAGCTTATTGGCTTTTTGCAATTACCTTCTACAGCCTTTAGGGTGCTATCTTTAGAAGCAACTGCCACAGTAATACCTTCAGCACCTGTATATAAAGAACAACTTTAACATGATAGTGCAAAGAAATAGTCACTGAAACCATGACCATTAGAAAGAAGCAGATATTGCCATACTGGTGAACAAAGGATAGATGAAAAACCAATCTTAAGAAACCAAGTTTGATTAAAAAATGTATAAAATTATTACTAAATTACTTCAGAGATACAAAGTTTTTGAAGAATTCAAGGCAGAGGTCCCAAGTTCAGGTGCAACAGTAGTTACTTTTGGCATTTCTGGCAAGTAAGAAGCACTTTAGATTATCAATCACCATATTTGGCACGTACGAAGCAATTTAGGTTATCAATATTTTGCATATTTTAACTTACTAACAATGGGGAAGAAATACACTGTCTTTATCTTAGATTTAGGCTTCTTATAAACTTCCTTTTCCTCTTTCAGTAACAACAGTGCTTCCTTAACAAAAACAGTCCCCATGAATCAAAATTCCTAAGCAAATCTAAACATCCCCATAAAGCATATATTAATCTCCAAAAGGAATATAAGCAAAGCACTTACCAATAGGACTACTATATTAATAGGAAACTTTTTGCTCAAAGCCAAACTTAACTGAAAAAATTTAGTGAAGCCCAGAGGAAATCAAATGCAACCCACGTAATGGTAATGATTATAGCAAAATTGTATTTCTATTGCAATTACAGTGCATAATGGTATGTTTATTATTTTCCATACCTTTTGTTATTTAGTTTGTAAAGTTTATTTAATACTTTTCCTTCTAAATTGCATTACACAGGGTATGTACAATAAAATCTGGCTAAGCATTAGAACACAGTCAATTATTTAAGAAAGAAAAAAAAACGTTGGTATTGTTTCTTGGTTCTCTCAGTTTGCTATGCTTGGGGCAATATTTCTAGTTAAGATATCATTCATGAATTCAGATAGAAGTTTGGATACCAAATAACTTTCACTAAGGAAATATGGTTCTAGTAACCTCAACAGAAAATTGCAAATCCTTTCTAGTGATCACAGCAGAGTAGGACAAGATGTGAAGAACTTGAGAGAGAGAGAGAGAGAGAGAGAGAGACTGAAAATTAGATAAAAAGGTAGATTTACTGCTAAAGTATGATAAACCTATACCAGTTTTCTATATAACTTAAACAATGCTTGGGACACAATTTCTAGTTAAGATATCATTGGTCGATTCACATTGAAGTTAAGATACAAAATAACTATCAGTGAGGATGGAAAGTTTTCTATAAGATTTTTTTACCTTGTACTTCCTAAGTGATGGAAATTTTGGTTTAGGCAGTAAGGATGGAAAGTTTTCTATAATATTTTTTTACCTCGTACTTCCTAAGTGATGGAAAGTTTGGTTTATGCATTCTTACAAATACTTTGAGGGAGCAGATAACACATGCCACTAACCTAAATCTTCAACTTGTAGTACAACTTTAAACAATGAATAATTCTTCTTCTTTCAATTCCAAATTCATTGAAAACCCAGCAACAAAACAATAATTAAGCTCCACAAAGTTCCACACTACACTCCAAATCATCACACCAGTATATCTCAAACCCAGTAAAAGAAAACACAAATTACACAATAGTTACTAAGTATTTACCATCTAAGCACACTAAATTATCACACTCGAGCTGACCCAATACAGAATATTGCATACTAAACAAAATTAAACAACTCCAACCCCACCAAAATAAATAAGAACATGAAGCATAAAGAAAATTTCCAATACCAATAGCAGGAAAAACAAAGAGAAAGTAAGAAAAACACAGAACGGATACTCACAATGTGGATCATGTGGTCGTGAGAGATGCAAAGGAAGTATAGCTGTGTAGCTTGCTGGGGACATTTACCAATAATATTGAAAGCCAAATTGAGGGTATGCAAACTTATGCAGGTTTCGTGGCCTGAGATTGACAGACCCTCTACTGGTAACATTTTTTTTGAATATTCATAACACTTTTGGCTCTGTGACTTAATCGAGCGAGTCTGCATTGGAGTAAAGAGAGAAAACTGAGAAGAGCAGTTATTAGGTGGTAGTCGAATGGTTGGGTTCTAAAAATAAAGCATTAAAAAATTAAAAATTAATAATGGTTATGTGTAAATTTATGAGACCTCTAAGCTGACATGGCATAATTGTAGAAGGTCAACAAAAAGACAAACACTTAAGTTTTATAGTATTAATAGATAATGAGAACAAACTAAGATTTTTGAATGGCACGAATTTTTTAAAAAATGTACAGAATGATTTCTTTTACCTCAATACCTCCATATTTCTTTTAACTTTGACATGTTGTCTTCAGGGAATGCATACAGACTAAAAAAGTGGGAGCCGAATCTTCACAAGTTTTCTTGTGCTGAACATCCTGATTAGGAGCTTTCTCACATTTTCCTTGTTCATTTTCCTCACTTTTCAATCAGATCCCACTATCCAATATCTTACCCCTACTTTTCAAAAGGAAGCTGCAGTAGCACTTGAGCTTTGTTGATAAACAACAGTACTAACCTTCAATTGTTTATGCAAAAAAGCATACATTTCATGTGACACTTGTAAAGGAAAAAATAATGGTGCTAGATAACTTGTTTCATAAAAAACTTCACCAGCACGGTTTTTAGTAGTCAAATAATGATTATGTAGATTTCCATTCTTAAATTGCTAATAGAAATTGCAAGTGCAGGCAAGATTCAATGTCTAGAAGCAGGGGAATAACACACAGAGAGAGAGAGAGAGAGAGAGACTTAAAAAACAAAAAAATGGCCCTAATGCTCACACATAGCAGAAGAAAAGGAACAAGAGTACAACTAAACCTAAGATACAAATAGTTCTAGGTCTAAGTATTATATTCAATTGCTCCAAAAGTGTCTTCCACTATCTTTGAGGGTCCGGTACCACACCACCTGATGTAATAATTTTTTACCATAGGTACCTTGGGGTTGAGGCAAAGGGACTCATTATAAAGCATTAGCAATATGGAAACATGTTGACAAAGTGTGGAAAACAAAATTTGCTAGAGGACAGGAAATACTGACCTCGATTTTCAGAAAATGCATAAAGCTATTAATAAATATGAGCAGGCTAAGGCATAGGAGTGATAATCTAGACATTGCAATTCCTCGCATGTTTAAGGGCACAAACTCCTTGAAAAATTATATTGCAATTGAATTATAAGATCATGAAAAGGCATGTAGTATGCAAGGAGGAGAGAATATACGAAAGGTTTTTTTTTTTTTTTTTTTTTTTTTTTTTTTTTTCATACTTGATGCATTTGCCACATCCCCACAGAGCTGATAGTTGATGTGTTTACAATGACACAAAGTGAAAAATTTGTCAGGGTTTTGCTCGATAAAACTATAGAAAACAGACATTGTACCTGAAAATGAAGCAAAACATATCTCAGAAATTCATGGTCATGCCATAGGATGGTAAAGGCAGGCTGGATGAGAAGAGACAAACCAAGGAGAACATTTAGCCAAACGTATAGAATATAAAAAACAAACTACAGCTATCTATCTAACACAATTAATAAAAAAGTAAAAAACAAGAAGGATTCCACTTATAAATCACAATAAGGAAAAAGAGCATCAGTTAGATTCCGCGTTGTAAACTCTCTTCTCACCGAAAGATCATCATTTAATACTTTCCAGAGGATTTAAGCTTCCATAGGTCGGCCCACATTTAAGAATTATATCTCAAAGTTCTGCTTCTTCCATATAAGCATTCACTATGGAGAAGCCAAGCCTGTAGGCTTGGTTGACAGTAACAAGACCTGACTGATTCATGGGGCCTAATTAGTTCAACTGCACTTCCCGACCTAGGAGTTAGCACCTTCTAAATAATAGAGTTAACTACATGAGATACACAATTTCATTGTGAGGTAGCTTGGTAAAAAAAATCAAAAGCCCTTGTAATATGTGGATAATAACCCACAGACACATTGGATCTTACATTAAGCCAAAAGTCATAGTTATTAGGAATTGAGTTCCCATTTCCTACCAGCCATTTAGCTTCTTTCAGAACAGATAATCCCATTGTTTTTTTTTTTTTTTTTTTTTTTTTAAATAAATATATAATTTCATTAAAAATTAAGAAAGTTGCTACCCTAGTACACAGACTTGACTCAAGTACAATTTTCTTTTCACTTCTTATTTAACATGAAAACTTCCTAGAAAGTAGTGTGAATCTGTACCCAACCTCTGTTTCAAGATGTGATAGTAATTTGTTTCTGATTTCCATGGGTTGGTAAGTAGTCATTGTATCAATATTATAATTGCAAGTTCGACGCATAATACATATATACAATTTTTAAAAAGCCTTTTTTTGTCTTTTGACGTGTAATGAAAAGTTATTTACGAATTGAAGTTGGGTTTTGGGAGTTAGTGAATGACCTGTCTAATTTAAAACTTGAACAGCGGTGCACCTTGTGTCACTTAATTTGCAAGGTTTTAAAGTCCTTAATAACAAATGAAATTTCTCTTGGGCATGTGTAGTCAAGTTTATTGTTTGTGAACTCTCTTGAACTAGTTTGAACGATGCTACGAAATACTCTTAGTCCTTCAGCTCCTCAACACTCCCCCCCCCCCCCACCCCGGGGCAGAAAAAAAAAAAAAAAAAGAGAGAAATAAAAAGCCTTCAACAATTATGTTTCATCTATTAAATAAATTCTTAAAATACAACCACATCCAGTTTGATGAGAAAAAATATATATATTAGGATTAAACATGATCTGAATACAATATCAAGTGAGGCCTGAACCCACATTGTTTATCTGCGAGATTGTGAAGCTTCCCCTTTCTCTAGTATGGACTTTGGGGAGGGGGGTTTGGTATTGGGGTATTTATGTTAGAATACCTCACATTTTATGAATATTGAACAGAATTTTTATTGCTGAGACAATCAATCTTTTTTTTCTTCTTTTTTTTTTTTCTTTTCCCCCCCACCTAAATAGAGTATTGGGATGGGTACTAGCAATTTTCTCATAATCAATCTTTATTTCTCTAAGAGCATTCCCATCCGGGATTCCAAAAAAGTTATATTTTACAACCTCAAAACCTACTTTATCTATTTTACCATCTCATTTTACAACTCGCCCAACATCCCAGTTACTATTTTTATATACAACTCATTAAAATAATATAAACTATACCATCAAATAATATAAAAAATTCAGTTTCTCTCTATTCACTTCCATCTCTCTTTCCCCACAACCTTTGTCTCTCTCCGGCAAACCCACACAACACCTTCACACCTTCACCTAAACTCACGGATTTTTTTTTTTCTGCAGAATTGCTAGTCTGCAATGCAAACCAGTTTTTTTTTTTCTGCAGAATTGCTTTCCTGCAAACCAGTTTTTTTTTTTTTCCTGCAGAATTGCTTTCCTGCAAACCAGTTTTTTTTTTTTTTCCTGCAAAATTGCTGGTCTGCAAGCCAGTTTCTTCCTTCCCCTGAGTTTGGTTTTTTCAGAGTTATTATAATTTTTTTTTGCATAAAAACTGAGATATTTATTAAAAGAAACACAGAACACATAAACAGAGTTTTAAAACAAAACAAAGCAGACACACAGGATTGAACAAAACACAAAACTGATACTACAACTACAACTACAGGACAGAACAACAAAACAATACACTTATAAGTTGATATGATAATGATATCCATTGCCATTGGGTAAAAGACGCAAATGAAACAGTGCTACTAAAAAGGGAAACATACCTTGGCATCAAATGCAAAACAAACCGGACAGAAACAAAAGAGGAGAAACAGTTTCAATGTGATTTTTTTATTGAGGCATATTTCTTCTGAGTTCATCAAAATGTCCTCAGTTTCTTCAATGATGAATAGAGATTGAAGTTGACAAAGTCATGGGCCATTGAAGTTGAAAACAAACAAAACCCACCACTAATGGTTAAGCCAAAATGCATATCTGCCCTGCCCAAGGCTAAGATGTATTCATTTGTTGTATCCATAGGAAGCCCCACCTTTTTCTTTTTTTACTCGAGAGAATAGAACGAAATGTTTAGGCTGGTGGGCACTAAGGCCTAAGGGCCTCAATCACCCTTTCAGGAAAAATTTCCGGGGCTGCAAAAGCAAAATAGCTTAAAAAGCTTGTTGGTTGGCTCAACTAGCCAACTCATGCATGAAATAGATGTGTCATCAAGGACCAGAGGAGACTGATATTCTTCTTTATCATCAGATCCATAAAATGTCAACTCATGCCGGTAATCAACGACATCATCATCATCACGTCCAGCAGTTAGAAGGGGCAAGTTAGGTATTACAGATTCTTGAGGACAAGTGCATTCTACGTGGACCCCCCACCTTTTTATGAGGGTGGGATTTAGTGGCTCAATACGAGGATTGGGTTCAACATCATAATGAGCGAAACAGGTTCTATATGTAACCTTAACGCAATTCTGGTCAGTTGGATTTGATTCAATCAAATGCTGCTGCAGAAGCCATTGACATGGAGAAAATAAGAACAGATGATTATAATTATTTTCAGATGGACGAAAATACCCATATTCACGTTCTTCACAATCATTGATGGAAATGTAAACATAGCAATCATAAAAGCGCTTATGTGCCTCATCTGGTCCAAGAGCAATACAGACAGCCAATTTTGGAAATTTGCAACCAACCCAAAATAATATGGAATTTTCAACACTTTGATGGTTGAACCACTTTGGAATCTCAGTTCCTGGTACATGAAGAGTATGAGCAATGTCCCCATGTTCATATTCAACACCCTCAGTTTCAGATGGAAAATAATTGGAGAACTGTGGATCCATTGATCTGCCCCCATCTTCAGATTCAGCACCCTCAGTTTCATTTGGGAAATAATTGGATAACTGTTGATCCATTGATATGTCCCCATCTTCATATTCAGCGCCCTCAGCTTCAGATGGTAAATAATTGGAGAACTGCAAATCCGTTGATATGTCCCCATCTTCAGATTTAGCACCCTCATTTTCAGATGGGAAGTAATTGGTGAACTGTGGATCCATTAATTTGTTGCTTCTTGCACTTCCACATACTCTATTTGGTAAAATCCCTATAATTTCTATTACCTGCATGCAATTAGAAAATTCAAGATTTTTCATTTAGCAAATCTCGTAAAGTATTTAGAGAAAGTAACAAAAATTGTTTCTTTATATCTTAAAGAAAGAGAGAGACCTGATTCAATAGCCCTCTTGATGATTGAGAATCCAACAACATGCAATTCTCTGCAAGAATGGTTCTTATCGATTGGGGAAGTCCTTGAATTTCACGAAGACGCTTGCAATTCGAAATTAAAAGTGATTCTAATTTGGGAAGTCTGCTAAGGCTTTCAGGGATGGTAACAATATTGGTTTCAGATAGATCTATCATTTCCAATGCGGGGAAGTAATCAAGCTTCATCAAAAGATCTAATTCAATTATGTTTTCAAAGTGCTGGAAATCTAGTGGTTTGATCTCCACCAACCCATATCCGGAAGAGCTATCAAAAGAATTGTATGTCGGTCTCAATTTGGTAGCAGTAGTGTCCAATATCCGAAGCTGTTGTAATTTATAAATGCTATTTGGAAGATCCCGAAGGTTTTCGCATTTATCAAGGCTTAATGTATCGAGCTTAGTGAGATACTCGATTGATGAAGGCAACTCTCTAATGCCACTCTCACCTAAATATAAAATCTCTAAACATCCCATTTCTGGATGAAAATTAGGGAGCTTCTCAAGCCTCGAGCAACTAGTAAGACAAAAATATTTAAGAGATTTCAACCTGAGTTGGCTTGGAAGAAATTGAAGTTTTCTGCAATGAGCGAGGTTCCATCTTTTAAGCTTTTCAAGAGATCCAAAGCATTCATCAATCTCAACTAAATTTTTACAAAAAGCGAGGTCCAAACTCTCTAAATTTGGGGCCCATAATTTAGGTAATTTCGTAATAAATTCACAACGTTCAAGATTGACATCTTTCAAATTTTCTAACCGGCACTCCTGTAGGGAAAACAAACCAAAAGTTAACTACAACAAAATTTGAAATAAAAATTTAACAAAATCCCAATTTAAAAATATACATAATAATACCTGGTTGATTAGCTTCGACAGTCTAATGCAATTACGTGGCATCTCAATAGCAACAAGTTGTTCAGGAAAATATTCGGATGGCCAGTGAAAAGGATAATCGGGCCACTTAAGAAGTATTAAATTGTTGGGAAGAAATTTAAGTGGTTTACAAATATGTACATTCTCAACTATTAGAAATTTGAGATTTTCCATCCTTTTGAAAGCTTCAGTGTGTAGTTGCACCTCTACTGGTTGAGGCGAATGCAACATTATGCCTCGGATTTTTTTTGATCCCTAATTGAAGAAGCATCAAGTGAACCATAGAAAATAAAAGAAATTTCCAAATAAATATTTTGAAATTAAAAAAAAAAATTACTACTGATGAACTAATATTTTATAAAATGTTAGACAGAAAGAAAAATTAAAGAAAAAATACAATACTTTCTATCTAGTGAAAAATAAAAAAAATAAAGAGCAAAATAATTTAAGAAAAAGAAGTAATACCTTATTTCTTGTTAGTACTTCAAGTGAATCCTTATAACAATATAACCTACTACGTTTTCCGAGGATGTCTGGTGCTTGTTGTCGAACAACTTCCTTGCCCATTTGTTGTATCAAGTCATGCATTGACAATCTACCATATTGATCAACAACTATGAGACACTTATTAACAAGTCTCGGAATACCAGAACTTGGATATAATTCACAAGCATCTAATATCTTTACAACATAATCTTTGTACCATCCTTTGAAGAAACATGCAATATCAAGAAAAATAACTTTCTCGGTGTCATTCAATCCATCGTAACTTACTCTAAGTATTTTCTGAATGTCTTTATTGGGAATTTTTTTATACATATCTAATGCACTTTCCCATTCATCTTTAGCTTTTCCACACAAATCACGAGCTATTATTTCTAGAGCAAGTGGAAGGCCTTTGGCAAAATGTATGAATTTAGTTGCAAGTTTAGAATAATCTTCATCCAAAGGTTTGTTTCCAGGAAAGGCATGCTCTTTAAAGAGTTGAAGAGCTTCATGTTTGTTTAATTGCTCGACCTTGAATTCCTTGACCTTGTAAGTTGTACAGACTTTTTTTTTAAGGGCAGCTAACCAGTGTATATCTCTTAATGTTATAATGACTCTACTTTTGGAAGCAAACCAATTACATTTTCCAAGCAAATTTTCTATTCTTGTCGAATCATCAACATCATCAAGAATTAAAAAAACCGTTTTACAGCAAAGTCTCTTCTCTATCAAATTGATTCCTCTAAATCTGTTGCCCACTTTCCAATTACCATCCCCTAAGATGTCATTAAGAAGTTGCTCTTGTAGTGTGATTATGCCAGCATCTGTCCCCAAATTTTCTCTAACATTCATTAAAAAGCTGCTTCCATCGAAATGCTTAGCAATTTTATTATAAACAGCTTTTGCAATTGTAGTCTTTCCTACTCCAGGAAGGCCATAAATCCCTACCACGCAAAATTCATCTGACTCAATATCTAAAAGTGACTCTATGGCCTCTACACGAGACTTTATTCCAACTGGGTATTCAGCAACATATAACTGTGTCGGATTTACTTTAGCATTTGCTATCTCTTCAACAATGTTTTGGATGAAGTCAGATTCAGATTTATATGTAGCGCAGCTGACAATCACAGAGCATAAGAAAACATATAATTAGATAGATTAGCAGATGAACTACGAATTCAAGATAACTGGTTGTGAGTTATAACAAACAATTGACGCATTTTTTGATAAAGTAAATGGAATGCAATTCATATATTTTTGATAACTGTCATTGATATAAACATCATATTAGTAGTACAAACTCAACAAAAGCATGAATTATGATATCAACAATCAGATACATACCCTTTCTTGTAATGCCACCCAGATGCATTAGCTGCTTTTCTTAGAGCATCCCTCCACCTCTGCACCTTGTCCTTGTTATTCTTGAACTTCTTTTCATGATTAGCCAGTGCAATTCCAAAGTTTCCCTTTTGATTTCGTATTTCTGATGGATCAACGTTGTAAAAAACTGGAAGAATTTGAACCTCCTGGTCCTTTTCATTACACTCAACAATCTCAGCAAGTTCATCCAAGCACCATATGGAGTCGGCGTAGTTTTCAGAGAAGACAATAACCAAAATCGATGAACTTTCGATGACTTGGATAAGTTCTTCCGAAATTCCTTCTCCCCTATGAAGTTTATCATCGATGAAGGTGTTGATGCCTTTGTCGCACAAAGCCTTATACAAATGGCTGGTAAAACCTTCGCGGGTATCTTCACCTCTAAAGCTCAAGAAGACGTCATAGTTCCATCGGCGAGTGGAAGAAGAAGAAGAAGAAGAGGAGGAGGCTCCTTCACTGTCCAGGAAAGTCATTGATGGAATCGAATAGACAGAGATGCCGATCTGACCCAATCTTGGCAGTGTGGACAGTGAAAGCCGATCTAACTTGGCTGATCTCTGCTGATCGAGCGACTTTTCAAATAGGTCCTTAGCTTGAGTGAAGCAGGTCTTCCTCGAAGGTGTGGTGGCGGTGCGGTGGAGCAGGGCGGAGATTCTTCATCGGCGATCTCTTTTCTCTTTTCTCTCTCTGTCTGTGTGTTTTCACAAAAAGGAAAGGCCGTGCGGACTTTTTTTAATGATAAGTTTTTATTTTAATAAAAATTAATGACAAGTTTTTTTTAAAAAAAAGGAAAATTAATAAGAACAATGAGTTTTTTTTTTTTTTTTTAAAAGAACAATGATATCAATAATCCCATAAATTAAGATTAGATAGGTTTAATTATCAAAAAAAGATTTAGATAGGTTTTTCTTCAAATAAAATAGAAAGAGTAATTAATAAATTAATGATTATTAAAAATTAAAATATAATATTAGACAAAAATTAATGAATAAATTTATTCCAAATTACATAGATTTGATCAATTTTAAATTACATTGAATTTTCAAAGGACTTTCACAAAATTAGCATTGATTTGATAAAGATGAACAAATAAATAATATAAACATGAAATTAAAATTATACTTTTAACAAAAATGATCGAAATTTTGGAAAATATTACTATTAGAAGATTTAAAAGATATAACTATTGGAAATTTGAAAAATATAATTGTTGGAAATGAATATAAATGAATGATAAGAAAAATTTTAAAAATAATAAAAGAATATTAAAGAATGAATGAAAAAATAATATTTAAATTAGATAAAAAAAAAAGTGATAAAAAGTATGTTTGAAGGTATATTTGAAAAAAAATAAGTAAAAGACAAAAGTAATTGTCCACTTTCCAAGCTGTACAAAAAATTGGAGAGACTACTAAAGATGCTCTTACTTTAAAACGAAAAACTAGTTTATTTATTTATTTTTTTATTATTAAAGAGTGAGATAAATAGATTTAAGCACAAAATAAGCTAAGGTACCAAAAAAAATTTATAACTATTAAAATGTCAAGTTTTTAATGATAAGTAAAAAAGTAATGTCATTGGTTGGTGCAAATAAACACCAATAATAAAATAATTTGTCAACACAAATGTTATGAAAATTGTTGTGTTTGTAATATTATTCTTTTTAAAGTCACATTAGAAATTCTACAATATTCCTACATTTTTGGTGTGTGGGTATAATACATCTAATAAATAATTAACATGAAATATCAAATCACTGTAACATCACATTGAATATTACAAAGGTTATCCCCAAGGTGCCGACAAAAGATTTTGAACTCAAAATCTCTTTGATATCACGAGATCTTAAGAACTGCTTGGGATTAATCTTACATTACTTATTGGTGGAGATATAATAATTTATATAATTAACAAAATTGTCCATACTAATAAAATTTATTTTACAAATGAGAATGACTAAAATACTAAGAAATCTTTAAAATACCTCAAAACCACTAAAAAAAACTAAGCTATCTTTGAAAGTTGGAACCGCCAAAATCACTAAAATACACTTTGAATGTCCAAAATACCCCTAAAACTAATGTTCGAGAGGATGATGTTATTGTTTAAAGTAAACTGCAATGGTAGCAATAACCATTGTTGTAGGATAAGTAAATTGCAATGTCTTGGCAACATGACATGTAGCAGTGAATTGGACAAGAATGCAAGTTGTAAAGGGAATTTCATAATATTGCGGTCTGAATTTAATATTTGTTGGGAGAGTGGTTTGGTGGAGGGTGAAATTGATTTTTCAAAGTTAGGTTCAGGTGGGGGTGACAATATTTTTTGGATTGTAGTCCTCTGATGATGATCATTCCTACTAGTCGAGTTGGCTTTGATGGGGTGTTGGATTGTGCAAATCAGGTAGTGTGTATTGATGATCATTTAGATTTCAAGGCGGTGAAAATAGAATTTGTGGCTTTAGTAAACTGGTTGGGCTTCCTTTGATTCAATATGAGAAGATGTGTATTGCTCTGTTACAAAGGCTAGAAGCAAAGATGGATGCAGCCAATTTGTTGAACACGGAAGCTACTAGAAGTAATTCCACAGCAAAATCTAAGAACAAGGTCAGGAGAGAATTGAGGAACTTGATTTCCTCAGTTAATTATGATGAAAGATAATGAGCTGGTTGCATAGTCGTAGGGTATGGGAGATAATTGTCTTTACGAACCTTAAAATTATCTCGTGAAATGTTAGAGGTTTGAGTGACCGTTAGAGGTGTCTCATGGTGAGAAATTTGTTACGTGATTGGAAAAGTGATGTAGTATTTAAAAGAAATGAAACTTACTGTTATGGATAGATGGTTTACAACTTGTGGAGCAGTTCTTATGAGGATTGGGTTGCTCTAGATGCTGATCAGATGGTAGGAGGGGTCTTAATTAGGCTGGATAAGTGGAAAAATTGGAGGTGATGGTGAGAATTTACATATGTTGGGCCTGTCTTGCTCTTCTTTGCCTTTTTCCTTCCTTTTTGTCTCTAAGCCCATGGGCAAACTGCTTTTATCTAGTCCACCCCCACAACATTAATTGAACTTATTATGTAATACATCTAAATTATCTAATTCATTCAAAGTATGTGCCAAGGGTTTCAAAGTAGATTTCAAATTTGCCCTAATTTTGTGTCAAATACCTCTAATTTGAAACTATTTTCAACTCATAGAACAACTAGTTTCTCATTTAAATCTACTTCATATGCATTTGAAACTAATCCAAAGTCTTTTACAATTCCAAAACTTATTATCATTAATTCAAAAGCAAAATTCAATGAAAAATTCATTGATAATACCATATTGCAAAAAACTAGTTGTACCATTTCAATAGATTTTATTTTAAAAAAGCAATGTAAATGTTTACAAAATTCATTTTACCCCAATAAGAAAAATTAAGTTATGGGTAACTCAGTATATAAAAATTTTAAATAGTTCAACAACTATTGCTACCTTCTTTTTCTTTCCAAAATAGAATGATCCACAATGACGAATTTGCATACTAAATATAATTGGTATCTTAGAGCATTCACATCAGCCTTCTAAAATGTTTAGCTAAACTAACCCAAAAAACTCTACTTTCTCTAGTTTAGCTATTCATGTTTTTGATGCACACACCTCAGACTCAATACTCTATCTTTTACTTCATTTAATTATTTATTTATTTTCTCTCTCCTCTCTCCATTCTTTCCTCTTACTTCATTTAAATTTTTTTTTTCTCTTTCCTCTCTCCTTTCTCTCCTCTCACCTTCCCAACCACTACAATGTTGATGCTGTAATCTCAACCCTCAAAACTGTATTTTTTATTTGATCCCAATAATTTGTTTTTTTAATACCCAAATCCATTTAAATAGTCAATCATTTTTAAAATTTTTAAAAAAGAAAAAGTTATAAAAGCTGGAGGAGTGGAGGAAATTAGTTTGTCCGCCCATTAAAAATTGATTAAATTCAAATACAGCCCCAAGACAATCTAAGAAAAAGGTGGTTGACAACCATGGTCTTAAAATCCAGACCGTTCAAAGAACCGTAAAAGGAAGAGATTCAAGGTTTTTGAGGTTCGACCAGGGTCTGACTGAAGTCGAACCGTGATGATATCATAATTAATTAATATGAAAATAAATAAAATAATTATGAAAATTTTAAATTAGATGATTATTCTCATAATTTACTAGAAATACTAAATAAATATCCTCTAATTATTTAAAATATTCTATTAAATTTGTAATATACTAATATAATTAGCCAAAACTAATACATTTAAAGTTTATTTCATTCATTCCGAACACACACAATCAAAACTATAAATTACATTACACTTGCTATAAGTTATATACATTTTTTTTTTATAGCATAAGTTATATACATTCAAAGGCCTTTAAAAAAGTTTATTTAAAAAAATGATATATATTAAAGTTTGAAAATGTGGCAGGTATTTAACTAAAACAGGTTTCTCAAAAAAGAAAAAAAAAAACTAAAAAACATGTCAAAGTCAAGTGAAAACAGGTGTTTTTTTTTTTTTTTTTTTTTTTTTTTTTTTGCTAACCTCAAGTGAAAACAGGTGTGTGGCTTTTTTTTGTTTAAAAAATATAAAATATCTCATTGTCTATACTTCATCACACAAATGAGAAACACAAACACGCCAGCTCTCTTTAAAAAAAGAACAATGATATCAATAATCCCTTAAATTAAGATTAGATATATTTAATTATCAAAATAAAAAAAAAAGATTTAGATAGCTTTTTCTTCAAATAAAATAGAAAGAGTAATTAATAAGTTAATGATTATTAAAAATTAAAAGATAACATCAGCGAAATATTAATGAATAAATTTATTCCAATTTATATAGATTTGATAAATTTTAAATAACATAGAATTTTTAAAGGACTTGCACCAAATTAACATTGATTTGATAAAGATGAACAAATAAATAATATAAATTTGGAAATTAAAATTAAATTGTGAACCAAAAAGATTGAAATTTTGGAAAATATTATCATTAGAAGATTTAAAAAATATAACTGTTGAAAATTTAAAAAAAGTTTTTGGAAATGAATATAAATGGATGATAAAAATATTAAATAATAAATAATAAAAAAAGAAATAATATTTAAATGAGATTAAAAAAAATGATAAAGAGTTCGTTAGAAAGTGTATTTGAAAAAGTAATTAGTAAAAGTATCTACTTCCTCTC